>JAQGAS010000821.1:0-33075 GCA_034686365.1 Pachymerium ferrugineum | reverse complement strand
TGCAACGTGACCGGAACCCGTTGGTGGTCGCCATATATATATATATTTCGCAACAATTAAAAACAAAAGACAAAAAAATAGAAAACCGCCAATGACAAACTGTTAAAACAACCAATAGTAGGATTGTAAAAATATTGCATCATGGGTAAAATATTTCGCATTTCATTTAGATTTAGATGTGAAAGAATGTATGATAGCCTACCGATATTTTCGAATGCTGAAGGGTTTGCATCACGCATACGTGGGATGAAGCCTCTATAGAAGTCGATTTGTTCAACACCTTCAATGGCGACAATTAATTTCACTCTAGTTACTCCTGCAATGAATAGTTGTCAAACGTTATGTAATTAAAGATTACTGTGTGAATATTACTAAACGTTAAAATTGAGTATTTTACAGTAAGTTTCACGTTATATAACAAGCAACACAATTGAAGACGTTCCAATTTATTGTTTAACATAACATTTTGCCTGAAGGCAAAGCCTACAATAATGGCTAATTTTCTAAACAAACGAAGTTACCTGTATTGAAAAAGTTTTCCGCGAACAGTTCGGCAACATTTCACCAACTTTTATGTAACACTGCTGATTAGGCAAATTTTATTTGGAAGTAATGCAGAAACCCTGAACTAAAAAATAAACAAGATTTCCTTTTTAGACACACGTTAAGGTTGAAAAATGTTGTCATTGCAGTTTTGTTTTTGTGTGTAGTAGCAAGTCTTTTTATGCAGTCACAGATTAACGTCATTTTATTATTTAGTTTATTGGGTTTAAATAGCCGTTGGTACCCTAGTAGTAGTAGAAAGTGTGCGAATGAAAATCCTACCTCTGAAGAAGGATTCATAGCGACAAGATATCATCAGGGATTAAATGATGCAGTTTGTGAATTGTAATACCGGTGTAGGAAGAAGGGATATTAACATTCACGAACAGGGAATGATCACTTGAGAGCAGTTATGTAGAGAATTTCTTTGCATGCAATCAGGATTCTTAAATTTTTGAAATTTTTTTGCAAACTTTTTGGGAATATTCTTACTTGGGAGGTGCAGACATGTAGAGTACATCCTCATCCGTAAACAGGATTCGCAAGTTTGCAGAATTAGACCAAACATTTACAAAATCTTTTGCAATATTTTTGGAAATATTTTTGTTTTTATTTTGGAGGTGCAGTTTGTAGAGAACATCCTCATCAGTAAACAGGATTCGTATATTTGTGGAACTAGACCCATCCCCTATTGAGGTTTCTTTGTGCTAATTTCAAATTATGTGAATGGAACTGTAATTTAACTACACTTGCAGGTTTTATGACTGCAACTTATCACGAAACCATTTTGTTTTAGACAATGGGGTAGTCTATGACTAAACTTAACAATAATTACAATTCCATTGAATATGTTATAACTTGTGTTAAAATTTTTTATATCGTAGTATATTTGCCTTAATGCAAAAATGTAAGAAAATTGCAAAATTACCTGTGTTAAAAAAGTGTTCCGACAACAGTCTGGCGAGATTTTCCCCAGCGTTTATGTAGTTGTAGTTGTTGACTTTGCCCAGCTTTGTGTCCAAATACAGCAAAACAACCGAATCTTTGTATTTCGGATTACCTATTCGAAAAGAAAATGATTATGTTTTTTATAATTGAGTTGTTTTGTCATTTTGACCTGGCGTTCCAATATCTCTAATATGCCAAAGAAACCTATCGGCAGGAGTTGTGTGTCCACACTTTCTCATAACCCGTGGGAATGGTAAGCAGTCGCATGGAAAGCCGTGATGGAATTCATTTACAGTCCCATCTTGATGAAACTTCAAATCGGCTTCAATTGCGTTTGCCCCTGAGTTTATAAAGTCATCAACTTCGCCAAGAGAATTTGCCATGTGTCCCATTAAATAAAAAGGACGGGTTGCCAATGCCTAAATTAACCATAGTAAAATTTGAATCAATAGTTTGAGATAATCTATGAAAAATTTTACCTGTAACGTACAGAGAGAAAAAAGTAAAATTCGGCGTAACATTGTGTGTCGGTTATCGTCAAATTCACTATGTGAGAAATGATGTTTTGTTATTTTATTTTATATAATGCCGGATATGCAATGTATATTTATAACTTTTATCCTCAGAGAGCGTTTGGGTAAGGCCGGGTGGACATTAGCAATCGCACAAATATGACATCAGATAACATGAGATTAATTTTCCAATCATGTAATATGTGACGCAAGGCGAAGTTTCCTCGCGCAATTTTAGAATTTTGTAAAGAGAACCGTGCTTGAGGAGCCTGCTTATAACTAATCCTTGCACATTTTATGCACCTTTTGTTGCACTTCTGAAGGTTTTTATCTTGGAAATTTAATTCAGTCCATGAAATAAGTGCAAACAAAATGTTGTTAATGGAAAGGGTAGAAAAGACAAATGTTACAAAAGTTAGCAACACTATTTATATGGGTGTGTTGGTTGGAATATGTAAAGTGTAAAGATGAACGAAGTAAAGCTGCATGATTAGTGAATTACTCTGGTCTTACTTGGCGTTAATTTAATTTCATGACTTTAAATGTCCAACTTAAACTCAGTATTATAACAGTAAATTTTACATTCTTTTATTGTATTATTGCTTTTCATAGCGTGGATTAGAAAACCTGCAAATTTTGTTACGTAGCTGAAATGGAATGTGACGTTAGTTTCACTAAAGGTACTTGTAGCAAATTGTTTTTAAGTTAATTACCTATTACTTTTGCCCAAGGATCATCGTCGTGGGTTGCTAAATGAAACTTGTTAGTAAATTTTTTCGAATTAATTACCTTATACAATCTAGGTACGTTATTAGTCATAAGTGCATCGACGTTTAAACTGCAAAATATTTTTAATGAATCATTTATTATTAATGAAACCATTCTGTACACTTACTCTAAAGCCTCTTCCATCGAGTCTTCTCTGTCTATGGTCCAAACTATAAATTTATTGACGTAACTATCAGGATTATTTCTTCGTTTTAGTGGTTCCATATAGTTGGAAGATGAAAATGTTAGACAGGATGTGAGCCCAGTACTTTGCCAAGTTCTCGATGTAATGTCTAAAGCTTTAAACTTCTTGCTTATTTCATCGTAATTACCAGATCTGGTGTATATATCGAATCCTGAAAGAGAAGTAAAATATTTATTGTGTGTATAGAAAAAATGTGTGATGCAAAACGTACCGATATTTTGCAATGCGGAAGGATTTGCGTCACTCATTTTTGGGATGAAGCCTTTATAAAAGTCGCTTTGTTTAACACCTTCAATTGCGACAATTACTTTCACTCGAGTTTCTCCTGGAAATTATGTAATTAGAAAGGCAATCATGACGTGATAATTATAAAATGTGAAAAGCCTAATGTAATATCTAATTTTCTAAAGAAACAAATGTTACATCTTACCTGTATTGAAAAAGCTTTCCGATAATAGTTTGGCAACATTTTCACCGGCTTTTTTATAATTATTAACATTTCCCAGCTTAGTATCTAAATATAGCAAAACAAACCAGTCTTTGTATTTCGAATTACCTATTCGAAAAGAAATATATAAATTATATTTTAGTTATCACGCTGACTATGATTAAAAAGAGATACTATTTAACTTTGACATTTTTACCTGGCGTTCCAATATCTCTAATATGCGAAATGTACTTATCGGCAGGAGTTTCGTGTCCGCAGTTTCTCATAATTTTTGGGAATGGTAAGCAGTCGCACGGATAGCCGTGATGGAAATTCGTTGCAGTTCCATCTTTAGTAAATTCTAAATCGGCTTCAATTGCATTTGCTCCCGAATTTATAAACTGATCAACTTCGCCAAGAGAATTTGCCATGTGTCCCATCAAATAAAAAGGACGTGTAGCCATAGTCTAAATCAAATGCAAAGAAATTGTAACGATACTAGAAACTAATAACTATAACTCAATGAAAGAAATTTACCAGTAGCACACAGAAAGAAAGAAGTAAAAGTAGGCGAACCATTTGTATCGGTTTTTGAAAAATCCAACGTAAACAAATAGTACGTCTTCTTTATTTTATATCATACCGGATAAGTTTAATTTAAAATTTGATGTTGTTTTAATGTCCTATTTAAGTAATAAGTGTCGTTTTCTTCGCATTAGTGAAAATAATACAGATGGCAAAAATGAGATTATATTTGAAGTAGAGGAGGTTATGTTTCTCGCCAATGTAATTTTCTCCCCATAGGCTCAATCTAAATACACCCTCTCAGAAATTTTAAAAGCCAATGTCTTGTAAACCATAACTATAGTACACATCTTTATGGCCTCTTTATCTATAAAAGATGTAGCTGAGTGTTGTGGTTGTTATGAGTGTATGAATTTGACCCTTATTTGTTGTTCAATATTTCTGTACTAATAATTATTTTGCATATACATGTATCTCGAGCCAAAATTTTAGAATTCGAAATTAAATGGGTTAAATAGAATGGAAAGCTGCACTTTCAAAATAAAATTTCACTTATGTAAAAGTTTACATAATTATACCCTAACTTCACAAACAGCCATAACAATTTATACAATTTATTCCTAAAATACACATTCTTTTAATATCATATATGCTTAGACGTAAGTTAGGTGTAAGCTTAATGTTGCCTACGAAAACGGCCACAGTCTTTTTAGCGCTCGGATTATTCCAGCTGGATTCATAAAACTGAAAAAAATAATCAATGAAGAATGCTTATAGATTTAAAATGATACTACAGTCATGGGTTCAAAATGTGATGAGATTATGCTTATTCTTTAAAACTGTGTTCAGTTTTTACAATACTTGACAAAGTTGTCTCAAAAGGTTTATAAGCTTCTCCATACCTGAAATCACAACTCCCTGAGCAGGGTATGGAGAGTTCACAGATGTCAAAATGATTTTGACAGCCTGTAGCCGAAGTCCAACACCATTCTCCGTCATAATTGCAGTCCTTCCAACACGTATTCTAAGAGTTGTAAACATGATGGTCTTAATGATAGTGCGATTATTGGAGCTGATAGATTATGTAATATACTTTATAAAGAGTATAAAGTTTTTCATATATTGACTTCTTTAGGAGACAAATGTATAATTAAGATACTTTCTATAAGATACTTTCTATTACAACATAATTTTTCACTTTAGATTGTATTGAGGAAAATTAAATAACTGTTGATATACCTGTGAGCAAGAAAGTCTCAAAGGTCCGTTCCCTTTAATTTTACGCCATGGGTTATCCGAATTAGTTGCTAGACGATACTTTGCAATAAATTCATCTTCAGAGAGAACTTTCCGTAATACGGCGACGTTATTAGTCATAATACCATCAACATTTAACCTTTCAGCAATTACAGCTTTAATATGTTACAGTTTATTTATAAAACATTAACTCTTACCGTAGGGCATTCCGCATGTTCGTTTTCCAATCAACTGTCCAAAAATATACTTTATTTACATAGTTAGAAGAAAAGTCTCGTTCTTTGAGTGTTTGGCGAAGACCATAATCTGATGCAGGGAAACAATTAGAGATACCATTTCCCTGCCATGTTCTTGAAGTAAAATTCAAAGACGAAAACATTTCATCAACTTTAGTATAATCTTCATAGTCATTAATATCAAAACCTGAAATTAAACCAAGCGTCAAAAGTTACTCATTCAATTCGGTATGGTTTTCTTGTAAATCATACCAACATTTTCATAAGCAGCAATATTATGCTTCAATTTTTCAATCACAGCTTTAATGACAGCTTTTTCCTTAGTACTAGGTATGCCAAGAATTAGTTTTACCCGAGTCAAAACTGGGTCTATAACAAAAGTCAAGTAATATTTTTAATACTGAATATTTTAGAAATTTTAAAAATTTATTTGATGTGCAAAACTTTCAGAAGAATGTGACTGTTATAAAGTATAACGAAATACACATTAAATGTACTTTAAAACTACTTACTAACCAAAATTTAAAAAATAATCCAACAGTATGTCTGCTAAATATTGGCCTGCTGCAGTGTGATGTCTGCTAGGGACAGTTTTCAACTTCAGATCCAAATATAGCAAACTCAATTTTTCATTGTATTTATTATTGTCTATTAATATAAAAACCTCAATAAATCTTAAGATGTGATCACCTTTAATTGAGAGATTACCTAATATTCCCAAATCTCTAATGTAAGTTAGATAAGTAACATAAGATGATGAACCAAAACAATATCTCCAGCAATCACAAGGTATTCCATGGTATATCCTTGAAGGTTTGCCATATACATCAAACTGGAGATCAGCTTCAACTGCGTTTGCTCCATTAGCTAAAGCATCGTCTACATTATCTAAGGTATTTGCCATGTGCGCAAATAGGTAAAAAGGACGGTCGCCTGAAATCTATAATGAAATTCTTATCGAAATTCAAGTGGGTTTAAAAGGTTAATTGAGTTTACCTGAATTATAAAATGCAGGAAGCACACAAGCCTAAGCATTGTAACTTTAAACCACGAAATGTTATTGATGCTGCTGGAACCTGCCGCTCTTTACGTTTCACAATACCAATTCCTCACATCAAGCTCATGACATCTCCCGTTGACATAATAATTGATTTAGTAATTTTATTTTTGAACTTGATATTGAAGATACTCTTATTATGCTAAATTATTCTGTCATTACCATGTTTAATGATTTAACGATAGCCTAAATTAAATTTATATTGCTTTTTTGTTTCCAAAAATTTTTCTTATAGCATAAGAAAGGGATATTCTTTGGGTTTTGTTTGCTGGAGTTCTGCCAGTGTACAAACCTTCAACTTACTTAAAAAGGATTTCCTTCTTCTATTTGTTGAAAGTTTAAAAGTTAATGTAAGGGTAGTTACAGCTAAAATAAGCAAATTGCAAGTGCCAAGTTTAACAACAAAAATTGTCAAATGTAACAGAATCACAATACAAACTCCAAATATTTAATAGTTGACCAGTTTGCATTTGTGGTTTCATTCAAAGTTTTAAAAAAATTCCATAAAACATTTTGTAATACAATTTTGAAAGTTTTGGCTATTGTATTTTTTTTTTTTTCTTTTCTTCTTTCTTTTTTTTTTTCTTTTTTTAACAAAAATTTTAACATTTTGACACGTTTTCACATATTTTGTGAAACTTTTGAGAAAAAAAGACAGCCAAACACCTACATTTCTTAAAAATTTTTACAAAATATTTTATTTTTTTTTCTTGAGGATGATTCTGACGAAATGCATTATTATAAATTTCTGTTATGAAATGAAAATAACTGTCATAATGTATATAAGCAATTTAAACTTTAATCAATACAATCTATGTTAGTATTTTAATCTGCAACTAGAGGGCCCGGCTATGTTTCCTTTCTAGTTATAGCAAAACAATTTCATTCAGCAACTGTAGAGGGAGCAACTTACCCCATCACAGGCAACTTTTAAACCAATAACCAGTTTAAATATTATAACATACCAAACAGCCGAAATAACATAACTAATTGTAAGCTCGAACGCCAGATAAAGTAATTGCATCTTTATTTTACGTTTTGACTACTTGTATTATCATCGTATTCTATTACTTAAAAATTTCTTCATATTTACCAGGAAGTTACCGTGTTGGATGGTGATTGAAGTGAAACCAAGCGCCACATTTCTTCATTCCGGATAACCCACATAACAGATGTGAAAGTTACCTCATTTGAAGCAAAGGTAACTCGTAACATTTTTTTAAATTCTATCTATTTAACTTTAATTTTATTGATTACAATTAAGTCCATCTCAATACAATTCCTATATAACAGTGAAAAAAACTTTAACCCTTTTTTCATGCAAGTACGAAAGGCCAACTTTGGTTCATTGATCCCTACGATATAACCTTACGGGTGCAAACCAGTCCTTTTTTTTATCATGTTTAATTCATAATGCATTTTGTTGTTCAGCATTTTAGTTATAATGCATACTTGTTTCGAAGAGGAAAACAATATAAAATTAATTATGCTACTGCAATTTTTAATGAATACCTTTTGCCAAGGTCAATTAAACCATTGATAAGAAACTTGAGGATAAACTCAAATGTGTACTTACAAAAGAATTTTTGATTAGCTGCATTCATAGTTTATAAAAGCGAGTTTTCACACAAGCGAATTACGGTTAACTCATTTGAAATAATTATGACGTCAAGCTCGTAAAAGTCTACAAATTAGTGAAAGTATTGTTTCCTTGCTTGAAATGAAATGCAACTTATTTTGTAATGCCCTATTTAGCAATAGTTAGAATTCTCAATCACGGACTTTCGGTTCCAATATCAATACGTGTTTAACAATACTACAAATTTATTCTTGCGTATAAACTACCGTAAGCGGAAGTACATTAGAACTGTAATTTACATCTTTCATTTACAATTTTACTATTTACATGGAACTGACGCATTATTTGTCTTTAGAAAAAAATTTAACGTCCACTTTGAAAGGTCACAACAGCAACAGCACTTCTTTCAAAAACCCTTTACCATAAAATTTTTTTCTCTTGAAAAGACAGAAAAATGTGCTTAGTAAGTTCTTATAAACTTTGTCGGCGCTTAAAGGCCTAATATCTTAGCGTCCTTCACCTTGGGTTTGAAAAAATCAGCCCCCAGGAACAGGACTGACCTTGTCTAGGACGATGACATTGCTCTTTATAAATCTTTTTCTGATAATTATTCATTAAATTTAGCATAACATCATTTAAATCTTCGTTAGAAATATAGCCCATCTCGCTAATGCATGTCGTTTATCTCGGGTATGCAATAATCCTTTTTTCATGCCATATTACAAAAAGTAGGCTCATAGTAAATTGAATAGATAAAGCAATTTGTTATTGTGATAATAGATTTTTGTCTAGGTCAGTGGGCAAATTACATTTTTGAAACAAGGTCATATGGTTTTTAGAGGTGTCAGATGTCATTTACAATGTATAATTTACCAGACACTAACCTTAAGATCAAATCTTGAAATTTAACAATAATGCGGGTTATTTACTATTTTATTATAGTGCATTCGGAAATGATAACTGCAATATTTGTAAATTGAAGAAACGTGGCAAAAAATTATTTTTACAGAAATTCTGGAAATGAGTCATAGATTTATTTTGTCATATAAACGAAGATATTAATTTTAATTGATCTGGTTTTTATACGTTGTCTCTTTTGATTTCCTTGTTTGCATATCCTTTTTTTCGGAATGAAATACATAAATGGATGACCTAGATTTATCGTTACGCAACATTATACGAGTATATTGAAGAAATCTTGTTTAGCTTTGTGTTACTGTCATTTTCATCACCAGCTATTAAATGAAATTTAATATCTTCATTCCTGTCTGCAGTAGTCTACAAGGCCGAATTTATTTTAATGAGATTAAATTTTGAAAAGAGATATATTATTATTAACGCTCAACCGAGCAAGAAATAAAAACGGCGTTAACTCAAGGCTAAAGCATAAATGTCAACAAATTAAAACTCATTCTTTCGCTATTTTGTATCGATATAGGTAGAAAAGTAGCCTTGGAATTGAATTGGTTTCAACTGTATTGCGCAATTTATTAGCATTTGTTTTTGTTGTAGTACTTTTAACGTGGGATGAGGAAATGCGTATCTTGATTTTTGGCCGTAAATATATTGCGTCGGATTTTTAGCTTTTTTCAAAGGAATAATTGGCGATCTTTAGATAACTAATTTTGCAATATCCGATGAGGTGTTGAATTACTTTGAGGTCGAAAGTCCACATCACCTATTGATCATAATTGGCGTAATTATGTACAATATACAACAAAATATAATATTGTAATAAAAGTAACCCGCATAATATGTAAACTGGCCCAAATCTTAGGGTCGTCATATTTTTTGTAGATAGTTGCACCCTTATTTCTTCACCCTCATAAATTCTTTCAATTAACCTACTAGTCAAATAAATATGCGAACTAAATTAATTTAAAAAATCAGATATTGCAATGTCCTACTCTTGTTTACACAGAATAAGTTTTTGGAAAAAATGTTGTTTGTCAGAGGACATTAGCACAAAGAGTAATAAAATTTAAAAAAAAAATGTGCAAATTCCATTATAAAGATAAATGCAAACATAAACATAGTGGAGATGTAGTTTTACGGTTTATTGTAACCAAACACGCCACACTTCGTTGTTTATGATCTTTAAGTGACACGCAATCATTTATGGACCGAAATGTGATATCATATCGCTAACGATTTTAGCAACATTTTATAATTTAGAGAAGTTAAATCTGTTGCATTTGTAAGCTCCTTTGGTCATTTTGAAATGTCCAGAGTTAATATTTAGAATGAGTTTGGCCATCTGCGTATTTTGTAATCGACTTCTGAACAATTTAGGCGTCAATCGACTTTCTGAACTGCAGTATTGCGGCATCTCAATCAGATTTCTCATAGTAAATTTGATGTTGTCCTCACTATGGTGGAACAGACTGCCTTATTTCACTTCTTAACTATAGATGGCTAGTTTTGACTTCCTCGAAAGTATTGTCGAATTCTGACACCATTTTTATTTCCTGTTACTTTAAAAGTTGTGAAAAAAGAATTTAAAACCTGGAACTTGATTGCCCCCATTATATGTGCGACTGGATTTACAGTTGACTCAGAAGTCTGTGTGAGGTCAATTTGCTTCTGGATATAAATTCTTTATTCCACAGACAAAAAGTTAAGATTATATTGAATGGTGGGAGAAAGCCTCAGGGGTCCAGTATACAGAACTATTGACTTTTTAGAGAGACAACATTATCACCTTTAAGTTTTAAAGCGTTTTTAATAGTTTCCCGTTTTGTAATCTCCTTTACAGATAATATCAGCACGTGGACCATTTTATAGATTGATTTTTTTTTCTTCTTCAAAGAATAAGACTTAACCAGTGAAGTGTACAAATTAAATTTTAATACTTGTTCTTAAACAAGTATTTTTTTATTTGAATATTACTCTTGACATTTCAGATTTTTTTAAAATTTATTGCGTGCTTTAAAAGGAATAAATATTTGCACCATGGCAGACGCTTTATGTTGTTCATCCTTGACCTGAATTAAATCCTGTGTAATTTTTTGGAAGGAATGAAAAGAAAATGATGCTTCAAACGGTGAAATTTTATCTTATAAATACAGTTTTTACTGCAATGTAAAAACTTATCCGAATGAAGGCCACTTTCTGGACAATTTAATATGGTTCAGTTGAAGTGCTCATCAGATATTGAATGTTTCCGGAGTGGGGAAAGAAATAATTTCTAAATTACGATGTATTTCGAAAAGTTTTCGTATACCCAGAGAACTCTCGTTATTTCACAACTAATCATACTTTAAAAAAAATGAATCTGTATGACATTTTTGGGGAAAAAACAAACATTATAGCAGTGTATTTCTCAGTAATTCTACGTTTTTTCATTATTAAACTTTTATCTAAGAATGTCATCATCATAATTTTACACTGGTATGTGATGTTTCGTGTAACTCATCACTGATAAGTTCATATACAATATTTAAAAGTTCATGTTTCAAGAATGGGCCACTACTTTTAAGGTCATAAACATCAATGAAATATATAGGACATTTTTTTTAATATTCATCATTCGTTTTTTTAATCTGTCTAAGGGTGTTATCTTCCTTCCTTTGCTCTGAATTATTTTATCATTACAATAATTGTAGTAACAATTATAACAAACAACAAAGTATAAATCTAGTCCACATACAACATTCACACCTTTTCATTCTAACGTTGACCTATTTACATAATATCAATAAAAGCATTGCATTTCATTGCAATTTGAATGATGACAAGGAGGGGAACGTTTGTGGTAATCACAATCATTTGTGGAATGTTGGTCAACTAAAGTAAGGTCAAACAAAAATGCTAGAGGTCAGTCATTGCCATAGGCAACTTATTTTTACATATTTTCTATTGACATTTGTAACCCTTTAGTCACACACACACATCATCCCCGGATGTTTCAATACGCAAATTAAGGCTTTAATTTTTTGAAACAAAAATAATAAGTTTTTAATTAAATAGAAAACAATAGACATAGTCTCGAAGTTTTACCATTTTACGGAGTAAATAGAACATATCAAATCAACTTTGTCTGATGTTTCAGAGCTTTCCTTCTTCCCCCTTTTTCTTTCCATGAGATCAGCCAGGTGTTTCTCCTCAGGCTGTCCATGACGTCAAGTCAGGTTAGGTCATGGCTTAAGGCCACATTCCATAGTTGGTAGTACCTGTACTACAGAAGAGATTCGTATTCAGAGTTAACTTGTTACACCTGTCTTTAAATTTGGATACAACAAATCAAGTCAAGTGTGCAATCAATTGCCAATAATGTACTGGAAACGAAAATTTGTTACAAACCCGAAAGGTGAGGAAGTTTTTAAAACAAAATTATTAGCTGTGACTGTTTCGTGAGTTTGTAAACGTGGAAAAATATTTTTTAAGCTGTACAGTTACATAGTTTAAAGATAATTACTAAAATTGGTTGAAAAATCTAACAATTCCGTGGGATGTTTTTGGTTGAGTTTACGAAAGGCTGGCTCAATTACCTTTCGCAAAGTTTAAAAAAATACAACTTGGAAAAAAAGTCTTTTCAAGGTCATAAGTAATGGAAGGGGAGAATCGTGATAGGATTTCCAATTATGTTCAAATTAAGTTATTGAAATTTGCTTTTCTTAGATAATACTAACTCTTTAAGATTTTTTGTCTTTAGTTTTTTTTTTTTATAGTTTTGATCAAGAAATTTGATTAAGTTTTTAAGAAATAAGAGGGTTCATACATGGATTAAACCAACGTGTTAGTTGAATTTTGTTCCTTACTAGTTAAAAGGTGGGAAATTTAAAGATTAGCTCGACTTTAATACGAGGCGTAACCTTTTTTTTTTAGTATAGTGTGTGAAGTATGCCGTTTGTAATATTCTGTGCTCTCACCTACAAGGAAACCGAACAAACTTTATCATACGATCAGAGATTTAATGATAAGCAAAGTATCCAGTATACTTACTCATCAGTGGTACCAGTTAGTTCAACTGCAAACGAAATATTATATTAACAGATCTATAATACTGCATTTACTCACTGGTAGGTTAATTAATTCTTAATTTGTTTTGTAGTAACTGAAATTGAATTATTGAAAGAGTTAAAAACATTTTATTAATGAACGTTAATTTAACATGTGTTTTGAAGAAAAAAAAATTTTTTTTGTTAAAAAAATGCCTTCCTGCAGTTTAAGAGTGAATTGTTATTAATTATGTGATTAAGGTTATAACGTTTTAAAAACTTCACGTAAATAATTAAGTTTAATGAGTAATAAAAGTAACTGAACTCTTTTAAGGGAAACTTGTGGGTATTATAATGTGTGAAAAGACCTTTTTACATTAAATTATCTTAGTCACGTAATTGAAGTTTCGTATGACTTGTGGAAGACATTATGTAGTCATAAGAACAATAAAACTGCAATCAAAATTTTTTATATTCAACATAATTTATTGAAAACGCATGCAGAATGAAGTAACTGTATTATCACCATCGTAAAACTTCAAGTTTGGGCAGTATTATTTTTTTTTCAAACCCCACTAAATTCGGTAAAATTCCGGAAATACACAAGTGTTTATAGTGAAGCTTACAGTGCATTTCCGGGTGACATTCCACAATTTAATTGAAGTGCCACATTTATAAGGATAACTTCAACTCACTCACAGTAGGATGAATTCATGATGTTTTCCTTGCCTTACAAAGCGTGTAGTGTTGAGTGTTGTTGACCTTGCGTTGGAGTTTTGTAATGTCTTTTTATTTAAAGTCCTGAATACATTTAGCATTCTTATGTACACATTTTATGGTTGCCCGGACTTTTGGCTCCCACAATAAGTTTGACCGATTTCAAAGGGAACGTCTTCAAAACAACTATTCTTTGAATATAATACCATGAAAATTTTTTTGAAAAGTATATTAGGGTGTAACTTTAACTGCAGTGCTGTCCTTATTCAATAATAAAAGCAGGTTCTTCAAAATTTAAGCCTTGAGAGTGGGTGGGACAAACTTTTTGCTTGAACTTAAAAGGATTAAAATGTTTAATACATTGTTGGTAACGATTTTTTCCGGTCTTTAATAGGATATTCCATGGCTGTATGACTAATCAATTTCTCCGACTGAAGAAATGGGAAACTCAAATTCTTCGCAAATAAATCACACACGTTCTCATCAACCATACCACCCAGCATTTCATCAAGAAATTCGCAAAGGCCAACTTCAATATCCACCTGGGTCTCATACGCATCTGGATCCAAGTATCTATAATCCTGAGTTTAAAGTTCTTCCTGAAAGAATACCAGGACAGAAATTGCGAATCACAGACAATGGCAACATTTTACAAAATGGGGGAACCATCAGTGGCAAATCGCCAGTTACAATAACTCCTTTGCCAAGTGAAGCTGAGTATTTTCGAGTTTTGCAAGAACGAAAAACAAAATTAGATGGACAAAATACAAAGATAGAAAAAAATAAGTCACGATATTACAGTAATCCAGATTTGGTTCAAACGAAATATTTATTTGATAGTGGCCATGAGACTAGCAGTAGTTCAAATAGAAGATTTCAAAAGAAATCTAAAGCACCCGCACCTCCACCACCCGCTTATCCACCTGCCAGTGAACCAGGAGTCAGTAGAGCTAACTCCTTTAAAGACCCTGTAACAGGAACAGTCATTAAAATTCATCCCTGGGAACAACGCCAAGAAACCTGGTGTATTGGCGTTCCATCACACATGCGACCTGCTGGTTCAATGGAAAGGATTTTGGAACATCGGGACACTAGACACGAGTTGAGCAACACATCAATTTCTAATCAGGAATGGAAGTTTTATAAATATCAAGAGTTAAAAGAGAAAAATGGTGGTAGAATGACACCAAATGATAGAGCTGATAAATTTAGGTATGCTGGCTCTATTGATAGACAACTGAATGAAAAAAGATTTAGGGCAAAATCAATGGACAGCCTTCAAACGGCATTGAGCGCTGAACGGCCTTTGAATCCGAAATTGAGGCAGTCATTAGAAAACTTGAACAATTGTATCATGGAACAGAATAAATTAGACGTTCATCAAAGATTAAGGAGGAGTCAAGAAAATCTGCAGGGAAAAACATTCGATGAAATTCGAAGGCCTTCCAGTAGACAGTCTGCGAGATCTTCAAGTAGTTTGCAGAGACAGGTGTTACCTCGTAAATACCCTGAAGATAAATGGGGTTATCCAACTGACTTAAAGCTGTTTACAGAAAGGTCTTCGTCAACATCAACGGGAAGAATGGGTAGCCCAGTTACTAAAACTGAAATGCTTCTTCACAGAAAAGACTCTTATCCAAGTCCTAAGCAATACTATTTCGGAGATGGAGATGCAAATCGAGAACATTATTCGCCAGTTGATCGACAAGAAAAAGAACATATGATCGTACACAGAAATGCTTCTGGCCCGACACCAAATAGAGTTCAAAAGCTTGAAGCCAGAAACAGTGGTAGCAGGCATTCTGAAGGGACCCAATCGCCATTAAGCCAGCCAGATTTCCCTGTGAAAAAAATTACCACGCCTATTCAACCTGAAAACCGAAATGTAAACTTGACCTCTGGTGAAGAGCGTTTAAATCATCGAGATACGCATTCGAAAAACTTAGCTCAAACGAGACAAAGAAACTCTTATGCTTTTGAAGATAAAAGATATCGCTATGAAGTCGATACCCCTCAATTTAATCAGAGAAATACTCTTGAACGTCACTCAGAAAGTGGTGATGAAGAAGATATTAGCATGAATCTTCGACCAACATTACCGAAAAGAGTCCCAGCATTGCCTAGATTTTCTCCCACTCAAGCATGGAGGTCGTTAAATTTAGAGCACATTACACATGCACAAACAGAGACAAGTATGGCAATTGAAGGTGATGTGCATGAAGACTCCATTAGACGCGTAACGAGGCCGGTTGCTCCACCCAGAGTTGGCAATGAACGATCTGCAGATTCCGGAATATCTCAAGACGCCGGGAGCCCTGGCCTTGCTAACGATTTTGATATCGTTGCCTCGCAGGAGAAACCAACTCATCGGGTTAAATCCGATTCTCCACCTTCATCTTTCCATTTATTGAATCAAAAACCATCTACAGCGGTAGGAAGTGAACTTCTCCCTCTAAATAAAAGAACCACTTGGACACCTGAAGAGGATCTGACAAGTGATTTTGATGGGGCCAGCAACGAACATCCTGTTGTTGTAAATGGGTTAGTACCTCAAATGATCAGTGTTCAACCGAAATTAATGTCAATCAAAAATATGTTTTCATACAAAGCGTCGCCTACGAATACTGAAGACGAAAAAAGAGGGTTAAGAGGTGCCAAAAAAATGAATGGGAAAGCAAATGAGTCATCAAATACATCACATACATATACAAGTGTTCGTAAACTTAAACGTTCATCATCTGGTGTACTAGCAACACCTCAAGAAAATAATGATGGAAATTGGTCTTTTAGTAGAAGCTTGCCTAATTCATTACATAATGGCGATGAAGGTGATAAGGAGAAAAATAATGAAGAAAAAAATTCAGTTAATGCCATGCAAAGAATTTCATCAGGTCCCATTCAATACTCATCCTTGCAAAGCGGGTTAAGAAATCGCGTAATGAGTTTGGATTCTCTAAATTTGAATAACTATTCTAAATCATTGACATTGCAAACAAATGGCGTGAAAGACGACTCTTTAACGAAGTATTCTCCCAGCCAACACATTATTTATTTGCCGGAGTACGATGCTAAGAAAATTATACTTGGGGATGGAACTACTGAGAAAGAAACACGTGGCAATATCGTATATGTTGGATATGATTCCAAAAAACCGAAAAAGTTTACATTTCAAAGTACAGTACGGCAACAGCAACGGAGAAAGTTAGAACAGAAATTATCCGAATTGGCTGAGCATAGTGAGAAGCAAAGAGAAAGAGAGAAACTTTTAGTAAATAAAGTTGAAGAAGAGTTTCAGAAAAAGAGAGAACGTGAAAAAGCAACTATATGCCATCAACTTAAAATGCTTTCAGATCCAGAACCTACAGTAGAAACACGAAATTTTGGTATTGTAGGTTCTGAGAGTCCGCCTCCGGTTCTAATGACTGCTAGTCAAGTTTATTTATCAAAGGAGTATCCAAAGTCGCAACAAACTTCGGATAGTTTAGTTGAACGTAACAAATCTGAAAAGCAAGAATCTGGATTTTTGGGCGGTATTAGTAAGTGGATGAGAAGACAACAAAAGTTGGAAGAACACCACAAGTCTTCTCGACAAGAACCAGAAGGGGCGCCGTCTCCTTCTGTTCAACATGATGGGACTTCCAAGTCAGGGTTTCATGATCAAAGTAAAATTATAATTGCATCGCGGTACCCAAATGCAAATCTTGACACCGAAGGTGGTAACACGGTGTTTATAAAAATGGCAAGCCCAGTTGAAAAAGGTATTGCATAAAACAGTAATAAATTTTAAAGACTTTAATTACATTTACATTTGTTTTCTGCAGATTTTACACCATTTGCTTCTTCAAATTATGGTTTGGAAGTTGATACTCATCAGCTCGGTAATGGACGGATGAAATCGAATTTTAAAAATTCGTTTGAAGATTCGGATTTGAGCAGTGAATTTGACGATAATGAAAGGCGAGGCTACATAGGGTCCAACAGAGTTTTACAAGGAATATCTAATGAAGCAGTAAGTGTAAAAAGTACCGAATGTTCATTCATTCGTAATGCTTAATATTTATGTATTTAATATCAATATTAAATTAAAATATAGTTGTCATTTTAGAATGGTGATCCAAGGAATTTAAAAGCAGAATTGTCGAGGTAAAAATTATATTCTTTAGAAACTTGGATTAGAGTGGTAGTGCAACTGTTATCACAATTGTGTGGTTGTAGACATTCTCGTTTTCTTCTGAAAATGCTTAAAATAACGTAATAATAACGAATATCATTGTGGAAGCAGCTGCACCTCTCTAGTATACATATCTGTATTATTGGAAAGTTTGCCTTAACTTATCCGTACATCAATAAGCTTAATCAATGCGATTTCTGGCTATTTTTTATGTTTTGGTACTCTTATTTAATATAAATAGTCTTTAATAGTGTTCTTTCATTTTCTGTTGCAGACAAAAGGAAAAACACGTAGCGGAAAAGAAGGTCTCAAGATAAATATGTTTTTAATTGTACATTTTGTATTTATAATTGAAATTTTATTGCTTGTTTCGGTTAACATTTACGTATGTGCCATATTTTAACAGGTCAACATGTCATATTACTAAATTTTTTTTAATAACAGTCTAGTTATATAAGAAATGAGTTATAATGACTGAAAAGTCAATAATTTTTTTTCAGTTATTGTTGATTCCATAATAAAAGTTTTAAAATACTTTATAACTTTTTGTAATAGAATCCTTGACTAATGTGTCAATAGTACTTGTGTACTATACATTCAATTAACAAAGTTATGGTAGCAAGTGTATTTCCAAAGACTAAAAGCACAAATACACTTATAATGTGATAAATAGTGCATGATTTAAAAACAAAATGGGTGTTACTGCAAAGCCTTTCTGGTACATATGCCTTTTGTAGTTTTGCCAAAAGTCCGTATTGTTTCACCATCAATAGTCTAGAAGACATTCCAAGGTAAATTTCGTTTCAAAACTCACCTGTAAAAAAATATTTTGCAATGCTTACTTTTGAGTAAATATTTCAGAATATCTTGCATATTTTTTGAAACCGATATGCAATCCAATTTGGTAGTGTGTCTTTATTAGATGGTATCTGCAATCCAACTTTAAATCATGCTTGAGTAAATCTGAATAGTGTAAAAATACATTGTATCCTGACAAAACCCTACTGTATGCTATATCAAAGTTGGCAACTTTGCCCTGATTTGGTGCGTTTTTCATTCGTTGCCATAAATTTAATAATTGCCCAGATTTGGCACTCTTTAATAGAAGAAGAAATTTCTAGCTTACTTTGTATTATCTGAAAATAATGCTTTAAATGTTACCTTCACAATACTGAACACGTGAAAACTTTGGTGCACATGAAAATCAAAGTTTTCGTTTTTCATTAAATCCTCCAGGCTTTGATAGGGGTTCCTATTAGGTAAAGAAGTTAAGGAGGCGTACAGAACTGCTCCGTAAGCAGATGACATGCAGAAAAAGAAAAGTAGGTTTGTGCACTTTAGAGTCTTCAATGAGCCTTGTAATAAAATGTTTCATTTATTAATCAAAGGTTGCAAGAAGTGTTCAGTGTAAGTTATACCCGACTCGGGAATGGCAGAGTCAACAAAATGACTGCATGCAGCAGCGCAGGAAATTGCAACTCTTAGTAGCACAATTGTAGTCCAACACGATAACGTAAAGGGTTCAATAAATGTTGCCCACATAAACTCTTTGATCTCTAGCGAGTTGCTAATTGCTAAGGCGAGATAATCAAACTTCATGGCCAATGTAACCTATAAATTCCATATGAAGAGTACTTGTAAAATAATGGTTTGTAAAGTTTGTACCCAATCGAAAGATGATATGCCGTTTGGTGTCAAGATAAAAGGTGAAGTACTCGTATCTAATTTCTGCAATTAAAATAATTGGTAACTTATTTATTATTACAGGACTAGGAATTTTTAATAATTTTATCACTTTTTGAAGAATCATATTGTGCATAGCTACGTTATCACCAGGTGGATTTAGTTTATCACCGTATACGGCAACAAAACTGTAAGTGATGTTTCATTATAATTACTCCTGTCAATAACTGCCAAATACATTTACTTTAAGTTTGTCATGGGACAGAGATATATTGAAAGCAAATCATACACAAATCCTTGAAACGTGCACGTTCCGTTGGGAAATTTTTCAATTAGAATTGCATCAGGCTGAAACTGTTGGGTATAAATAAGCATGAAAGATTATTGCAGAATCATTCACTTATTGAATAAATGTAGAATGGTTTTTAGTGTGCACAGAATTATTTGTGTGTACAAATATCCGATAAAAACCTCAAATTCTACTTTTGCTATTTTTTGTACTTAGGAACTTGTGTATTGCCACCAACGTTCTAAGATAAAAATTAAAAACTCTTACCGGTGAGACACCTACAGATAAGTTTTGCTTTTCCAAAATATTGATTGCCATTGACGAAGTTTCTTGAAAAACGCATTTTGGCTCATCGCAGTTCAGTTTCAATATAGACTTGGTAAACGTATTAAATTCTGGTTTATACCGAAATCTAACTAACTAGGTGAACACAGAAAGAGATAAAACACTTCACATCCCTCAATGCCTCTTATCCGATTGTAGTTACTTTTATGCTCAAAGTTTGAGTTGTAAAGAAAAGCTGATTTCCTCGCCAAAGTATTTGTTCTTGCATGTCAACATTTAATAAGGTGGATGGTATATGGTTTTTTAGTACAAATAATAAAACGCGGTTTTCCAGTGTAAAGGGAAAATGAAAACCCTGAAAAAATTTCAGTACTTAGTGATTAGTTTGCGTTAAATCTCAAAAGGGTATAACATTTTTTATACCAAAAAAAAGCTTTTATAATTACACAACTCAATTTTTTCTGAAAAGCAAGTTAGTATTCAGTAATTCGCGTCCAGAATGTAATTCGACACTTGTTTCTTTATCATTTCAGGGACAATCAATATTTACGCAAGTGATGGATTGCATGCTTGCACGAAAACGATTCTTTATATTTTTTTACAATAAGAGGTAGAAAAAAATCTAGAATGGTTTTAATTTTCAGCGAACTTTACTTTTTAAACTTTTTTTCTGCTTTCAGTTTACTTATAATTGTTGGAGTAAATCTTATTAACTTACTCGGTTATCAAAAAATGCATTTCTTCGAGTTAAAATGGATAACCAAACTACAATTACTTCAAATTGATGAAATAGAAGTACCGTGCTTGTGTTTTGTATACTGTCAGTGGGTAAAGCTATTAACTTAATAGTCATTGGCCATTTGTTTACTCCAAGAGAGAGAATTTCTAAATTCATTCAAAAATAATGTAACTTGTTATAAGTAATAACCTAGTTTCAAAAATACCTTTATGGTCATCGTAAAATATACAAACTCGTTTAACGTTCATCGCTTCCATAAACTGAAATACCTTCTTGGTTTCATGAAACTGCTGTTGCAACACGACAGGAATAGCTGCGGAGAAACGTGTGAAAACTTATAAATTGATAATTGGCTAATTCATTAACATATCCTACTATTTAAGCCCATTAACCAAAGAAAAAGTAAGAAGGAGAACATAATTTTTTTCCACCGCACAAATTTCACTGTTATGCCGTAATTTCTTCTCGGTTACTTATACTATTAACAACCAAACCTTGTTAATGACAAATTGTCTTGTATCACTATGGATACCATTTTATTTCTCACATGTACATATCACAGTACATACAGTATAAATATATAACAAGCCATTGATTACAATACAAATTTCTGTAATCTATATTACAGAAATTCATACGGTTATTAATTTTTTGTTGATTTATAATTAACACCGTTTTTCAATATGAAAGTCAGTCTTACAAAAAATCCAATTTCGAAGGCAAAATTCCAATTGGTTTCCAACACGTCCTACTTGGACCCATATGTAATTTTGCTCGTACCCCAATTGGAAACTAAATCAAAAAAAATTAAGCAATAAGAAGAAATACTGTATTTAAACAGTTACAAATTGTGTTTTATTTCCTACTTAAACAGTACAAAACACATTCAAATCTTTGAACTTTTTATTAACAAAACGGACAGGAGGACCCATGCAACATCAAGCAATGGTATTTATTCAAAATTACCAGTTCCACCTAACTTGGCATTAATTGCAACAGTTTTTTTTAAGTTTTTTTGAATGGGTTTTTACATATTGATGGTTTAACAATTTCAGAATAACATATTTCATGCTGGCTCATCTTAGTGCAACTCGCGCTGGACACAGCTGGTTTTGCATACCGACACAACAGCTGAAAATATAAAACAAAGAGGTACTCTGAATTGAATTTATGCCGACTTTTTAAAGTTATTACTCATTTGTTTTAAAACATCATAAAAGAGGCATCTCTACATTTTGTACACTAGGCCTACTCTAATCAATATTTTTTTGTAATAATAGAGTGGTATTTACTTTATCAATCAGTTAAGGTCTATGAACTCGATCAATATACGCTCTACTTTTTTAAAATCAAGACCCAGCTGAATTTGACAAAGAATAATTTACTGCGGGTCTAGAAGTGATCATAGACTAATAAATAAAATCACTCTCCTGGAGAGTGTTTATTTCTTTGAGTTTTTGGTGGTTTTTGGGAAAACAATGGTGATAAATTTGTTCGTCACGGAGAGATATCGATTGCTTGGGATGTAGAAAACTCAGCTTTATACGTTACGTTCATAAAACATGTGTTTAAAAGCAATCCTAACAAAATAATTTATTATTAACAAGTTGAATTTTTCTCAGGATTTTCAAAATATTTTTATGTGTGTATTTTAAACTGCCTTAAAATCGATAATTTGACTTCTATACCCAAACACACGTTGAAATTTATCAGCAGTATGTCAGAGCTCATAAATCTTGTCGATAGCCATTTATCAAAGAAACTTTCTGTCTCCTTTTCTTCTTTCTTGCTTTGCAATCACACAGCAAGATTATCTAACTTTTCTTTCTAGAAAATGCAGATTTAAGCAATGGTATTAATAAGATCTTTTCGATTCTTTTCGCAGTCATTACAGGTTAAATTAAATTGATTTGAAGTTCATTGCCTAAAACCCTTTGTTGTTGATTATAAAATTGAATGAATTTTTTTTAATAAGATGCCTTTGACATATTAAAATTGCGTTGCCTTCAGCCGTTGTTGATGAGGTTTCTGAGAACTTACTTTCACTATCAGGCCGTAAAATATCTCTTAAGAGCTAGACCATATATCGTTTTATAACTCACCTTTAATGCAGAAATCTAAGAACTTCCTTAAATAATTATACAGGACTTGTTCTCTTTAAAGGGGTTCTCCGATTGGCTCACTCCAGTTACTAATACATCATTTTTTTGATTTTCCACGCAGTATTTAATCAAACTGAAAAGAGAAAGGAAAGTTTGTTTTTAATAAAACTACAGAAAAAATGCGTAAAAAATTGAAAAGTATGAAATTCCTCATGATGGAAATAACAGAAGAAATATTAAAAAAATCTCAACTGTTTCTGGTAGCTGAGCTTTGTTGAAATCCTTGCAAAAAATTTCTCTGTCTGCTGATTTTTTTATAATTGAAACAGGCTTGCAATACATCAGTCCTCTTTAGGTGCCTTCAGTTTTAACTTCAGCTTTAATTTTGCATTTTTGTGCAACGCTGTAGCAATAAATTACAAAGTGATTAATTGTTAAATTATGATTTGTTGCCATCAATTATGAGCATAAGAGTTCTAAAAAAATGTCAGAGGTTTGAGTCAAATCTCCTAAGGGCAAATTAATTTTATTGTTTCTGAGGTAAACTTTTATATCAGAAATTAATATTAATTAAACGATCAAGTTTCTGATAAACCACGATATTGATTTTATTATTGATTTATTAAAATTCAGAAAAAAGACCCAGCCAATATGATTTTCTATAGCTTCTGGTCAATTAGAAGGACAGTTGCAAAACAAATTTAGAATGTTTTTTATATATTAGGGGTATTATTTTTAATGTAATTAATAAAGTGTAGAAACAAATGTTCTTCTAGTGGCTCAAAAAATGATTTGTTCAAACAGAATCCATGCAGCAAACAAAACTGAGATTAAATGATAGGCTATTTTACGGTAGACTAAAGTATTGATTGATGCGTTCGTTGAAAAAGATTATTATCACGGGAAGAAAAATAATTGGAGCGTTGATTTTAGTCTCTGGAGTCCATGAACGCGTGTAATTAGATAGTATTACTTTTAATCGATGACAGCGATTTGAGGCAAAAACTCGTGTCACACTTTCATCATTCATTCAAGGTGGATGTTTCAAGTGGTTAGTATAAATTGCTAAATAATACAATATTAGTTTTACCAGAACAAACTGCCTTTTTATTAAATCATAATTTAATTTTCGCGGGCTATCAATTAGTTTTGAGTTAGGTCCACAGAGAGCGCCTTGACCATCGCTGAAAATTTCCCCGGAACGAGAGTATTGCAAATGGCAACGCCCGTTGATGTTTACCAACAACATGTGATGATTTTAATCGCAACACATCTTTAATTCGAGGATCGTAAACAGCAAGAAAATCCTCCAAAGCCTACACTTGGTGAAAAAGCCACGTGACGCCATTTTAGTTTAAGGTACAGTAAATGGAAAAATTTTCTGGTTCTGATCTTACTTTTTTTTTGCTATGTAGATCCCTTTATAATCACTTAGTATGTTGTTATGGAATCAAGTTGAAAGTAACGGAATGTAAAAATAACACTAATAACACTGGCGGGTGTGTGCATGCAAGAAGCCAGTGCATAAATATATAAAGAGAGAGAGAGTGGAGTATACCTAGTTTTATTGGTTGATGATATAAGGTGTAGGTGTTGATTTAAATTCCTATTTTAGTTTTAGCTGACAGTTTTTTTAATTTCATTGCAGATAACTGAAACTGATTGAGCTGATTTTTTTTTAAAATTGTAATTACAAGATTAAGTGCTTTCGTGATTAGTATTCTTTCGCGGTAATTCACAAGGGAAATTAGAAGGATATTCTCATTTAATGTTCATTGCTGCACTATGGCCTTGCTTTAGCAGACCCTTCAAAACAAACTGTCGTAAACACCTTAAAGTAGTTATTTTACGATCGACTAAATTATCATAAGTATATTTAACTTTAAGATTGCAATCCTTCAGTTTTAAATTTACATACAAATACCTAAGTGGGCTTTTACAAGTAAACTTTTTAATGAGTAGAACTTCAACGAGCACGCTAATCAAGACAGCTTGTTCTCCAAACTGAATACTTCGTAATTCTGATATCTTGATCAGATGGCACAACTTGTTTATATTACTGAAACCGCCCTACATTTAGTCGTAGCTCCCCATTACAGGAGATTGAAGTTTTATCTCGCTATGTAACCACTAATAAGCTTTAGAAGAAAATATTTACATTTGATTATACGGATGGTACCGAAATGTATTTTTGCATTTTCTTGGAAAAAAATTTTAAAGTATTGCGACGTTCTATTTGAAGTAGTTTCAGTTACAAACCCTTACGCTCTTTTAAAAGGCGCAAGTAGTAAAAAGTTTAATTAATGTGTATTTTAATACACGAATTTAGTGACCCTTTGACTTGGCATTTTTTTGCCGGGCAATAAAGTATATTGCGCAAATATCCTTTGGTGTGTTCAGGTCATGTCAGTAAACAAATAACCTCAGTCCTTTTCCAAGAAATCGACGTCAAACGTTTTACACTGAATAATATTTTCAAGAATGCTAGCCGAGCAACAGTTTTAATATTTTATTAGTGCCTTTGTTAGAAAATTGTGCACGCGCGTCCACGAGTGCTTTGAATTTAAAAGAGCACATTTAAAAATTTAAACTCTTTAGTGATTTTGATATTCACGCGTTCACATTATTTTTGTCACTACATTGCTCAAATTTTTTTTAAAATGAATATTTATAAGAAAGAATTTTTTTGTACGAATAGAAAGCCTTATACAATAAATCCGCCGTAATGACATATCAGTAATAGAATATGTCGCCATCAATTTAAAAAAAAATTTTAAGCTGATCACTAATTGCGATTCATATGTAAAAAAACTGTTGTTTGTTCTCACAACTGTTATTTGTGATCACAAATTTTGGGTCACATGACACCAGACTTATCACAGGCTTGTTAAATTTGTTATTCTTGATTGAACCGAGTTGACGACGCTCAGCGAAGCGTACATTTGGAAACTCTCTGCTTCAATAAAGCGATTTGAATGAAAATTCTCAGATTTTTTTTGAAAAAGAGAGCCAATTCCTTACTTTATTTTTTTTTCTTGAAAACTCTGATATCAAGCTTTTTTTTTATATATTTAGAAATTTAATTCTCCTTCACTGTTAATTTTATTAAATCGAAGCGTGTTCATGCATTCACTGATTATTAATTAACATCATGCCACTCTAATCTGGAAACTGTTTCAAAATAAATAGATCTTCCGAATTGATTAATAACTAACCGCTTGATGTCTAAAGGGCCCCGTACCATGTAGACTTCCAATTTCGCAGAACGTCTCAAGAGAACTCTAATAATAAGGTTCTAGCTTCTACACTACCACATATTACCCAAGACGCTCTAAGAGTTCCTAGGGAATTTTTATTCACCACGAGTTCGAGATGTGGGTAAACAGACCCGAGTAGAAACGAGAGGTTGTAATATCCAAGTACAGAAATGGTGTTGAATTTTTAAAAATAATGAGTTACGGAATATTCATGTTACTGCTGAAAATTTTCTAGCTCCTTGGTTATGTCTGTCTACCAGACTGTAAAAGAAAATAGCAAATGTTTGTGCAGATGCATTTAAAAAAATTTACATTAGTTTTTTTATTGATGTTTGTTCGTAAGTAAAGATTCCCTAGCAATCAATAACTTGGACAGGTTTAATGCAAGAAATCTCTGCCATTATTTTTATATGATTTTTGCTTCGTTAACGTGATCCAAACTAGATCTCAGCTTAATAGGTATTAGGGTTTTGGGTGTTTCTTTGTGTTCCTAAGTATCTGCTTTCAACATAATTATTAATTTATGCTGGTTGATCGTGCGCAATTATAATAATTTTGTCTTTCTCTTGCTTTTTTTTCTACGCAGCAACTAGAGAGATGTAATTACGACTGATGGAAACCATCTTAAATATCGTAAGTGAATTTGCAATTTTATTCAAGTAACTTAATTCCTTCGACTTTCCAATAAAATTTAACGGCTGCTCTCTAACATTTACTCCTCTTTTCAGCATTCAGCTCAGAAAGTAACTTAATTTTCGTACCAGAAGCAAGAAAGTGCATCCATCACCCATTAATATCGGCGATATACTTCAGTCAAAAAGAAGAAGTAAACGTTACTTTAGGCACTTCGAGGAAAATAATTTGAGTATTGTACGTACACCGGCCCCCACTAAACACTACAGCTGTCTTGCGAAGTTATTAGGATTTTAAGGTAACCATCAATTGATTTTTTTTGGGGACACAAAACAGTCCAAACACGGCTTTACTCATTCTTTGTTTTGGATGGTTATTTACGTCTATCACGTCTCAATTCGTTTTGACTGCGTATTTAGATACTCCAAACCAAGTTATAATTCACTGAATTTAGAGTCGAGATAATTCACGGTGTTTAAAGGAACTTGCATGTTTTTTATG
This sequence comes from Pachymerium ferrugineum, assembly GCA_034686365.1. Classification (NCBI taxonomy): domain Eukaryota; kingdom Metazoa; phylum Arthropoda; class Chilopoda; order Geophilomorpha; family Geophilidae; genus Pachymerium; species Pachymerium ferrugineum. Next base: position 5,701 of record JAQGAS010000821.1, on the reverse strand, counting down.
TTGTAATCAAAATTGTACCACTGCATTTACTTCGTAGTCAAGTCAACAAGGATCACAAAGACTGTTTTCCTCTTTTTTGTGGCTCCTTTCAATTCAAAGCAAAATAGAAATTCTTCTGCCCATCCGTAGAAACAGATCAATTCCAATCAATTTCTTAAAGCCATTCCCTGGCAAATGTACATTTGAAAAGGGAAAAAAATTAGCAAAAGGTCGACATGAGGGAACATTTAAGGCCCATTTTTAAGTTCATTTCTTTGCAAATGTTACTTCAGAACACAGTGTTCACCTTAAGCGAATCTCAGTTGCTATGGGAACTTTACAATACAACTTTGGAATCAACCCATAGAATTCTATACACGTTTTTTTCGTGGTAATAGATTCTCGACCGTCTGAGCAAGATCTGTCAAAAGCCAACATTGGATTAAATCACTTCACTTGTTGTCAATATTCGAGCGTAGAGGAGATTTCATTTCACGTAAAACTTGATTTGGTTTGTATTTCAGAGAAAAGAAGAAAAATGCTTATCAGGTCTTTTTTTCCTTTTGAATATTTATTTCAACCGAGGATTTCGTATGAATAGATGTTTGTCCGTATTGAATTTATTGTGAAAAGAGGTTTCTTTAATATTTTTCTAACGAGCTCACGTAATGGCAGGTGAAATGAGAGTTAGTGTTGAGAAGCACGGCCAGTCAATATTTTGAAAAGCGACTTGAGGGATTTTTAAAGAAAAGCAGTCCATTACAGGTAATTGAGATAGCATGTTCACTTCTTCGTTATTGCGAGGGTTTTGAAAATGAATCCGTTTACTGGATGTAATCATCATACTAGACTAATAACGGCATTTCCACATTATTTAGATCATCCTTACTTTTTTGGAACAAACATCAGGCACGTTACTCTCATCCAAGAAAAATAAAATGATAGCAAGATTTTAAAAATAAATTAAAAGTCTCAGAGGCACAAACCTATAAATCTAGAGCCTTGCATTTAATCCAGTAACAAAATCAGTGGCATAAATAATGTGAATAAATTGCAGGTTGTAATTTATTTTTTATTGCTTTACCTGAGATTAAAGCCGAATCTCAATGACCACTGTTTATTGATGAGCGAAAATTTTGGTTGAAAGACAAGTAATGCATGCATTTTGAATTTTTATGGCATGTCGCAGCCGTTTGTCAAAGCAAAGTCTTCACAGACAGAATTTTTTTGAATTAAAAATCCCTTCAGACATAAAGGCCTACCAGCCGTCATCAAACATTACAACCTACATCCTAACTTTGTGCATAAGAATTTATGATTCCTTTCAAAACCCATTAACGTGGTCTATTTAAATATATAATCAGGCGCTTGTCTTGAGTTTTAAATTTTTTTCATTCTCCCTGAAGTCTTTCGGAATACACGATTGCATTTTTTATCACTGACGAAGACCCCTTTTAATATTCTTGTTGTTATGTTAAAGTGTTGGAAAACCAGAGATTTTATTTTTTCGCAAGTCATTGTGCTTGTGCATTTTTGTTTCACGTGATGATGTGCAAAGAATACCATTTATTTTTTATTCGCAGACCATGGACTAATAATAGAATCGGAAACAAGCGGATATAAAAAAGTAATTTTTATAAGGGAGTTGTAATGGATAGCCAATGTTTGTGACAGCATGGCAGAAACACTTAATATCATCGTTTTTCTATGTCAGAAGTTAACTGTCATTTAAAGAGTCAACCTGACAAAACAATTTCAAGTATTTGGTATAGTTTTGACTGCTCTCAATTTCATGTGATTAATGACAGGCGTTTAATTGAGCTGTGAGTATCAGGTTTAATTTAAAAGTTGGTTGGGTAAAGATTCTAATACAGACCGACTAACATTCTTCAGCGTGCTAAAAGCAGTTTTCAGCTTCAAAAATTTCATTAACAGCTCTTTTACTATTTGCCTAAACAGAATGAGTACCTCTTTCGGTTTGTCGTTATGATCAATGAACATCGCAGCTTTATTTCAGGTTAAATGCAACATCAAGTCAACTTGGCACGGGGAATTTTTTTTTTTTTAAGTGTTCATGATTATATTGAAAAACGTCCTCGCAGGAAATTAGGACTTGAGGGGAAGCTGGAAGGTGTTAATTAGTAATAATACGCCATTAATTTTGCCATATTAGCAATTAGTATTGCAGCATTTTATGCCCAACTTGACGTAATTAAAATTTAGGGGCACCGCCCAAATGTTTATCGTTCTTTTTAATTCCACAGTTTATGACAATTGAGATTGGGTTTCATATTTTCCTTTGAATATTGAATAAAAATGTTAGCAATATTTTTATAACGTTTTAATTTTTGCAAAAGCAATTTTCGTTGACTTGTGAATTCTTTCCCCCTGATTCACAATCTCATTACGACTTGATGGAAATTAGGTACGTGATCCACCACATTTAATAAACCATATTAATTTAGTTGGAATTTAGCATAGGGAAGTAGGAAAAAAACGATTTTCTCTCCTTTCTCGTTTTTTTCTCGTTTGTATAAGAAAAAATTTCATTTCGTTTTTAAAAAGTGTCAACAAAGTGTATTTACTTTGAGAGTATTCTGTTTGCGCGATGGTTTTTCAGCTTGAAATGTACTTTGCATCTCATCCATCTGTGAAAAATGTTCAACAAGTGCAAGCTTATGTAGCTTCTATGAAATTCAAAGGCAAACGCAACTTTAAAAAAATAAAATATCACACTTTGAAAATTCATTTTTCCACTCCGCACATTTTCTTCAAGAAATTGAATTTCACGTGCGGCGTATTTCAGTTGTAACTCAATAGTGATTTCGAGTTCAATATTTCATCGGTCCCTTCAAATAATCATTCATCCTAATGTTTCCCTATTCAGTAAGAAACACAAATTCCATGATCGAATTTTTTTTTCTTCTCACACACAATTTATCAACCAGAAAAGGCAGTAGCCATAGCAACAAGCGGTAAAATCTCCCGAGCACATCTCCCTTTAATTCTAGTCTCAAACAGATGTAGAAAAAAATACTCACTCTTCACACGCCTGCGACACCGTTATTCTCTCCACATTGGCTTCTTGCCTCAGTTGACACACCTGTTTCTTCATGGCTTGCACCTGAGACATCACTTTCGCCGCTTGATGCGGAGACAATTGCGAAAAGTCACTTATTGTGACTACTTTGTGAAACCGATTTAAAAGAAATGAAAAAAAAATTCTACTCGATACTTTTTGTCTTTTCGACCACGCGCGTATTAGTAGGTTGCGTTGGCCAAATCCAGGCAACCTGTTCCTTGATAAGCTGATGAGGCACTGAGATCTCTACCAGAATGTCATTGCACATGAAGGTACCTTGGTTTGGAGAGTAAAGCGTGACGTCATGAAATTTCAGCTGTTTGCTTATAAATTCTTCTGCTCTTTACATGAAATATTGAGAATTAGTCGCCTTTTTTCGATCACTTTTTTCCCCCTGATAAACTCGTGATTTGAATTCTTAGAGATTTATTGATTTTTTTTCTTTTTCTCGTACCATCAGATGCGGCTACAAGTATAGTCTCTCTGGCCAGGTATTAGTAAAATAAATTCTATTTTCAGTTAACAAAATATTTGTAGAAACATTTTTAGATTGTGAATTTCAAGTATGTTAAAAAAAAGTTTCGATATGCATTTCAGTGTGAATAGTTTGTTTTGTTGGGCGTGGGAGATGAGTGTTCTAGTTTTATTATGTTTTCATCGTAAAAAGTCTAAAGTGTGCTGGGTTTTATTATGTTCATGGGAAAGTCGTTTGATGTAAAGAATAAACTTGTTTTAATGCAAATGAGTCTAGAAATAATCTGGGTAAAAGTCGTCGTCACAAGTTCAGAAAGTTGTAATAGTTTAAATTTCTTGCTTATTGAACTGTATGTTTTTATTTCATTTTTTTTACCAGATTTCCTATTTTGTTTGAAGTCAACAGAAATGGAATTAAAGGAGTTGACTCAATCATCTGAGGCTGCACATTTAAAAGTGTTGCCTAAGAAGCGAAACTTATCCCCAAGAGATAAACTGGTAGCTAAACTGAAGAGTCTCGTAGGACAAGAAGTGTGGTGTGCTGAATTGGAAAACCAAGTGCCCAGAAAATGGGAAAACCATGGAGATTTAGTTCTTTTACCAGCAAACAGTTTTACGAATGAGGAATGGAATATTTTAGGTGAGTTTTCATTCGATTAATTCTTAAGGTCAAAGGGCAATTTTTTTAAATTTTATTGACTAACATTTTTTTAGGAGACGATTTGTGGTCGGTAGTTTGCAAGTGCCTAAATGCTAAACGTGTTGCTAGGAAACATTCCATTATGGCCAATGATTACCGCTCACCGCAGGTGGAGATTCTCAAAGGAGCCAGCTCCTGGGTCCGCCACGTAGATAATAAGATAATGTAAAGCAGCTCATTAACTAACTTTAATTGTTATTAACTTCATTATTTTTCTCTGCAGATATGAATTCGATATCACTAAATGTATGTTCAGCATGGGTAATATAAACGAAAAATTGAGAATAGCTAATATGGATTGTAGGAACGAGGTTGTAGTTGACATGTTTGCAGGTAATAGACAAATAGAACAATTTGGTATTGTTCCTAAACAGTACCAAATTAATTTATCTATTTTATATATAAATAAATAACAAGCATATGACATCAGTGCCAGTATTTGACAAATTGGTTTTTGTTTTTGTTAATGATAGGTATCGGTTATTTCACTTTACCTTACCTTGTGCATGCAAAAGCAGATAAGGTCATCGCTTGTGAATGGAATCCAGATGCTATTTCAGCTTTAAGACATAATCTGAAGTTGAATAAGATGGAAAAACGATGCGAGGTGTTTGAAGGTGACTGCAGGAAGGTTAGTAATATTTTTTTTACATTACAGTTATAGAAACACGCATCCTTTAGTTGTGGTAGAAACATTACTGTGCCTCGATAAGCATTTTACTGTAAAATATTCACTGGTATATCGGTATAAAAAATTAATTAGCACATTTGAAACGTCCATTGACAATTTAACAGTTTAATACGGAGTTAAATCATTTTTTATACATGCAGATGTGTAAATCAATAAAACGAGTGCGATTACTGAAAGATTTCGCGTGCAAAATTTTAAAAAAAGGTAAACCCTTCTTTTAAAGTAATTTATTAATTTTACATAATTTATTATAAAAATTGCTTATTAGAATGAAAAAGATCCGGCTCATAATTAATCGCCTTTAATTACCATCCACTTTCATTAAAGATCAAAAATTAACATTTGCTTATTTAGAGATTCAACATAATTACAAACAAGTGCCATGAGTACTTTTTGTTTATTTTCTTGTGGCGGTACTGAGTGACAATTTGCATTTTCTGCTTTTGGAAATTCAATCTGAGATAAACAGAATCAGTAATTTAATATTTTTTTTTTGTTTTAGGTGTGCCCTAACAATGTAGCTGATAGGATAAATTTAGGTTTAATTCCCAGTTCAGTTTGTGCGTGGGAAACTGCCTGCAAGGCTTTAAAGAAAAACGGTGGTGTGATGCACATACACGGAAACGTGGATCTGGTGGAGCCATCTTTGAGTTACAGCAGCAAACAGTTGTGGTGGAAATGGGGTGATGAAGTTAAGAACACTATTACAACTTTGTCTATCGAACTTGGCAAAAAATGGAATGTGCAAATGATCGACGTGCGCCGCATTAAATCT
>JAQGAS010000820.1:0-33117 GCA_034686365.1 Pachymerium ferrugineum | reverse complement strand
GAATTACTGTTCCTGAGTTTAGGACTTTAGAATAACCAAAGTAAGGCTACACTAAGCAGAAATTCAGGCTTACTTTTTAATATCTGCCTTTTATTCTAACCGCAGTGCTCTTTGAATGAACAAAGCAGGAAACCACTAGGCATTTTTTTCAACAGATGCAACTACATTTTACACGTATCTCGTTATTTGCTTTTCCTTTCTTGTTTGCAGTTAATTTTTTTCAATAAAACATACGAAATTTTACATTAATACGAAACACAAATGTTTCTCAGTTTTTTTTTTTTCATATTAATAACGTTATAAATGTGATAGTCAAGCAAATTAGGGTTAGGTATAAACCTTAGGCTTAAATTCTATTACATAAAATAGAAACGTAAAGAGTTTTTGGTTTAACTTACAGGAATTGCAGCAATGGGTTCAAAGGTGGCTCCGTTCGATTCAAAGTCAGTTTTTCTCTTTTTTACTGGGGGAGCTTGGTTTGTCGGCGATGAGCGGTCGGACTCTGCATTAACACTAGACATCTAACATCAAAAGGGAACAAACTTGATTTCAATTTAACCCTGTTAAAAGCAACACAAAATGGCGTCCAGCTCTACTTACACTTCATTCGAGAACCAATTTGGGGTTTGCCCACTCGCCTCAAATAGACGACGAGAAAACTGAAGGTAATACGACAAACTCCACCACAAAGCCCTCACCTTCCAAGATGGCTGCGTTATGTGTAGCGTCACGTGACTGCGCAGATGTGCGAAAACGAGTTACTGACGCAAGAGTATTTTTATTGGTTGCGCGACCTAATTAAAATTTGGAGGAAAAAAAAAATCGAATATTTATTTTTTTTAAATCTTGTTTTATCCAAAATGAAACACACACATAAATTTCAAGTTCAATGATATTGGTTTAATACAAAATTATGAATCGTACAAATAACTGAACTATTTTATAATCTCAGAACATTTGAAAGCAAACAAAGCTTTCGTGTCTGCAATGTAATGAGTAAAGTATGTAAAATCATTAGTAGCTGAAATTGTTTCAATTATTAAATCCATCCAAGGATTGGTGCAAGCTAGTACATCTTGACAGTAATTATAATCATAATAAATGTAGGAAAGAATTCCTTTTACATGCTGCCGATGAGTTTCCGATGAAATGTAAAGTTCTGTCGTTGTACAAAGAAATTGCTCCTTGGGAGAGGAAATATAAAAGGTGAGGTAATTCAATTTAAATAGTCATTTGTAATACATTAATTTCAATAATTACAGCATAATGTCCTGATAATGTTACAGGTATCTCCCCTGTTCGGTCTTTAACAACGAAGGTCATGTAATACATAGGCTGCATGAGAGATGCTGTTAGGAGTAACAAGATACACAGTTATTTAGGAAACTCGAACAAAAATTAGAAATGGTTTTTACATTGAAACTGAGGGTTTCTTTGGGCACACATTTGACATGGTACGTTTTTGATTTCAAAAGGAATCCTGAAATAAAAATATCAAAATATAATAACAGTAAAAACTAATTGTTCAAAGAAACTACATGTATTTGCATGTCGGACAAATAAACCGTAAAATTGAAAACGCTTCTGTTATTTGTGGTTCCATTCCAATAGCTTTAACTCTTACGCGATGCTTTCTTTCTAATTTAGAAGCTGCCACTTCCCTTAATGTGGCAAGAGGGAGAGTAGTTGTCCCTGTTCCTGTAACGTAAGAACAAAGTCACAACCGATATAAAAAGTTATTAATAATTACTACCTAAGTCAAAAGTCAAACTGCGTGGCAAACTTCCTAACAAATGTGGTGCTACTCTTGGTAATTCTTCATGGTCACTATCTGTCAAATCTATTTCAGCAATGACATTTCGTTTAGGGGCAATTGCACATTCTAACACAATCTCCTCATTTTTTTTATTTTCATCAGGGATATCTTTAACTTTAACAGGAATAATAAACCATCTTCCTTCTCTTCGTTTATTAATCGGTGGAAACACATATTCGTCGTCGTCGTCATCAGCCATATCTAATTGTTGCTCGCCCTCTGTTGATCCGGTAGTAACGACATCTATTAGAAAAAGATAGGAAAAGAAATTTATTTGTTCAATTTAAACACAGACCTTGAGAAGTAAGTATATTGTTTAAAATAATCAACTGTTCACCTGTTTGGACATTAGATGGCGCAGGAGCAACGGAAGGCATTTCTGCCATAAAATCATTATTTTCATCAATTTCTATTTGTGATACTAGACAGTCTTCTTCTGCTCGTCGTTCCATAACATCATTTAAAATGTCAAGACTTAAATCTTGCGTATTCATTTCCATTGAACAATTAAACAATGTATCTGGTACCAAATTTGCCGGTTCATTGATATCTAATTTTGTACAATATAGCACATTACAATATTTCAAATACACTCCAAACTAATTTACCAAAATTCAAATTTTCTGTCGCAACGTCCGTCATAACATGATCCATGTGTGAAGCATCTTGAGTAAAAGAAAAATAAAATCTTTTGAGAATTCATTTTTCATATATTTACTTGAAATTACCAAAATCTAACATCTTGCATGATGTATCAATACTAGCATGATTCGTCTTTAGCTCATTCAATCGCCTACATAAAAAAATGTAAAATATTAATTTTCGCTTACACATTTTTTTAAAAAAACAAGACCTTCTTAAATAAATGCTTTGTCCACTATCACACTTGATAATTGTTCTTCTTCCGTGTTTATTTTCTCCTTGTAATTGCAATTTCATTTTATCATTGACATTTGCCATGCAGTTTTTTTCCCATGCACAATTAATGTCACGAATTAAAACTGTATCTCCAGGCTTCAAAACCAAATTTTCCGTTACATAACACATCTGAATTTTTAATTAACAGCTTTACCATTAAATTTTCTGCAACAGCACTATAATCGCCATAAACAAATATATCGACTATGTAGTTCATAATTAGTTGACAGTCATTTGAATAATCAATATCTGCATCTACAAACGATTTCCTACAGAAATTTCAGTCATTATTTCTGCTTTTGACAATTTTTAAGTTACAATTTGATTACGTTGAGCGTTTCGTTCCGTCCCAAACACGAAGAACTACACATTTCCGATTGAATTTGATAACCTCAACGATCTACATATATTATATACATATATTTAAAAAGAGTTGTTTAATGTAGTTAAGTGTATTTCATAAACTATGACCTGGCACATAAAATCAAAATATTCTCCTACATCAAGTTGTGATATCATCTTTAAATTTAGCTCTACAGGCTTCATGTCTATTCCAGGAGTTGCAAACAACAAATGAAAAAACCGTTCTGCAACCCATTCACGTAATTCGATAACCTAATAGAAAACAGCTTATAAAGATAAATTGAACGGGAAACTAACTTCAGTTTACTTTTTGTTTTTCCACGTCCGATATGATGACATTGTTTCTTTTGGCTTTAGGTATGATCGGGCCGCTAAGATTGCAAGACCAAAACGAACACAACATAGGTGCAAAAACGGTTCCACAGGTCCGTGAATTCAATGTACCTCCCTACTGAAAACATTTTAGAATAACGGTCAAATTATCAATAGAAACGCACCTTTAAATGACATAAAATAATATCTCCATAATTAATTTCTGGTAAATCAGATTTCTCTTTTAAAAATATATTTAAACTAAAATCATTATCTTGACTTTTATCTCGTAGTTTCAAGCAGCATATGTTGCCTGTAAGAGTTATAAGAGGTTTAATCAAAGGATTATAGTGTCTAAAGTTTGCATTACTTGTTCCACGCGTTTCGACGATCGGTTCTTTATCCATGACAACACCGAAAACAATGTGCCTTTCTTTGGGTCCAACATTTTTCAGTTGTGTGTAGATAAATGGTCTGACCTTTGGTACAAGTCTCATAAAACTTTAAAGCAAATTTAATTGTTTATGTACTTACGGGAATTGATTTTGTTAAGATCTTACAAATAAAAAAAATTAATAAATTTTGGGAACAGTAGTGAGCTTAAATAGTAAGTCGTACCCATATAAAGGGGTTGTCCAAACGTAATCTCTCATCGTTAAAAAATATTTCGTATGTTTCTACATCGGTATTTGGTTCAGGAATTTTTGTTAAATTAAAATTTTTAAATGCAACAAAATCCTACAATGAAAAAATAAATCATTTGATAAAGATTTGTTCATAAAAAAATTTTTAATATTACATTCCGTGAAAGATTGCAATTTGGAACAGTTCTCTTGTAAAAGTAAAAAGCAGTTGCTTCATTATTATTAGGATTATCAGCTGTGAATTAAAATAAAACACACTTAGTCAAATACACGTTAGCTGATTTCACGTTGTACTTACGATGGCATAAAAGTACTTTTTTGTAATTTCCTTTATGTGGATGTTTTCCGTATTTTGAACTAACAACTTTTCCCTACGTAAATAAAACCGTAACCTTTTTAATTATATTAATGCTGTTACTTACTAGTAAAATTTCGTTTGCAAAATCAAGCTTATTGTCAGTTATATCCGTTACATATTTGAAATCATAATCAGTACGTTCATTAATAATTTCAATTAATTCTTCTTTTTGTAAAGCAGATTCGGTAAAGCTTTGAAAAATAAAAGTAATCATAGTTTAAACCACCTCAAATTTTCAATATCGCGATCGATTGATGAGTGGCGCACCGTAGTGACAATTTCTGAAATTAATTAATGGGTGCGTCATAACATAATATCAAAACAGCCGCCTTAAATGGAAATATGAATATGACGATAGGTCTTTAAAGACGAAATCAAATGAACCTAAACAGAAGCATTATTCCACTTAAGGAATATGCAAATAAACACTTTCGTGAACGAAATATAAAACTATGTTCATAATGAAATTCAGTTGAAGTTAGTTTTTCCAAAAAAAAATGTATTGCAATGCTTTTGTCATTAAAATTAAGGAAAAGCTTTAACAAAGAACTGCGCCTTCTATGTAATCAAGAACTGTGTAATGAATAGTCTCCAAAACGTTTTCAGGAAAAACAGGGTTCAATTAAACCCCAATCAAATACAGATAATGACTTTTAAATAAAAACACAAAAAATAATTTTTTTGCTGATAGAGATCAAACAAAGAATCAAAGAAAGTGACAAAAAAAAACGGAATTAAGTATTAAGCTAGTGTCAGACTGACCCTCCTTATTATGTACATTAAAGATTAATAGCGCGTTTGATTCAAGTTAAGTAATAGGTCATAAGGAAACTGTTGCACTAATGAAAATTCAAAAAGATTTAATGGGGGGTTGAAACGACCACAAGCTGTTGGCTATTCATCATTCAGAATAAAATTAAGTAATGGCTAAATCTCTTTTTAAAGACATTCCCACAAGCACATGTCAAGTTGTCTGCTTCAAATCACAATGATTGGCTACATTTCTAAATTGGGCGGTGCTTAAAATAAGACTGGTTCATCCAAATCTGTAGCAATGAAGAGTCAGACTTTTGCTGGGTATCACGATCATGAACCGTAATTCATACATTTATAAGTTTCTTATTTTATTAGTTAGCGCCTCGCTTATTCTTCTCGCATTTTATTCTTTAACACAGAGTGGAGTAGGTGAGTGCAATTACTTTCTCACGTTAACTTGACCTATCCTTCCATGAACTTTTCACCTCATATGGAGGGGAATAAAGTCTCCTTAGAATTAATTTCACTATCAGATAAACTTGTTTCTTAAGATAGATTTTTCTGAAAACATAAAAAAAAACATTATTTTAATTAGAAGGGATTCTGGTAGCTGATAATTGGAAAAAAATCTGATTTTTTGAGGGTCTTTGAACTGAAGTTATTAGCTTTAATAGAATTAATCGTTAACTCTGCATTGTATTTAATAAAAAAAAGTTAAATTGAGACAATGGAGGCAGAAGGTCACACTGGAACATGATCAGAAATTTAGAATAATGATCTAAATTAAAGGCCATCCTGTTTTTGTACAGTAATGACATGAATCATGTATTTTTTGTTTCACCAGATTCCATTTCTTTTCCAACAATTTGCAATTCGTTGTTGTCACCTTCAGAGGTTTGTTGCCTATTTATAAAAATCTTAGTTTCTAGTAAATATCTTTAAAAAAAAACTTTATGATTACTTGCAGAATGATAATCACACTGAAATACAGAGGCAGAGGCGAAAAAAAATTGAAAATGTGTGTAATATTTTAGAACTGGAAAGAAGTATTCCTTTAGAAAATAGAAATTTCGATCACATTATAGTAGACGATAGACATAAGTTGCTGTATTGTTATGTGCCTAAGGTAAATAAACTTTTTAATCTGTTTTAATTCAGTGAAACGAATATAATTAATTGTGTATACTAGCTTTTTTGCTTGGAATCTTTTCTGCTGCTTATTGTAAAAAAGTAATATTTCCAATAATATTTTCCAGTAATATTTTTTGTTATTATAGGTAGCGTGTACGAATTGGAAACGTGTTTTAATGTATCTGAACAACTACTTAGATATCTCAGATCCACTCGATATCCCAGCCAATGATTCACATCAATCAGCTGCCTTCAGAACTCTGGATTCTTACACGCCATTTGAAAAACAATTTCGAATTGAAAATTATTTCAAGTTCCTTTTTGTGCGACATCCCTTTGACAGACTCGTATCTGCTTATCGAAACAAATTCACTCAGAATTATAATATTTACTTCCATAATAGATACGGTCGACTTATAATACAAAAATATCGGACAAAAGCAAGCAAGGAATCTCTTCAACATGGCCACGATGTCACATTTCCAGAATTTGTGCAATATTTAACCGATCCCGAAACTCATTCAACTACTTTGAATGAGCATTGGAGACCAGTGTTTGATTTGTGCCATCCATGTCATTTGAACTATGACGTAATAGGAAAATTTGAAAGTTTAGATACGGATGCAGAGGAAGTTCTTCACAAAATTAAAAGTGAAAAGGTTGTGACATTTCCGAAGAAAAATAAAACAAGTTCAAAGGTTACAAGTGACTTTCTGAAATCTTTATCTGCAGAACAAATTTTTAACCTCTATCAGGTGTATGTCATTGATTTCAAAATGTTTAATTATAGTTATACTAAACTTGATAACTATCTACCAGACACATGATGTAGGTAATAACAGGGTTTGTTTGGAAAGATTTTTCAAAAAATTTTGAATCTCGTTTTTTATTTAATGTGTTTTCTGCTATGAAGTTGAGTGAAAAAATTTAATAAGAATTTATTTTTTGTATGCAATGTTTTAAAATAAATCTGTGCCTTGAATGCAGCATTTCGGTTTTTTTAGATCATAAAAATCTTTACCGTAGTTATTAAGTGATAATTTTATCCTTAAGTTTCATTATAATTTAAAAACATCACTGAAACTATTAATGCAGCCGTAACAACTTTAGATTCAACTGTTTGTGTTAGAAAATTCACTTCTGACGTACTGTAATAACAGTAAGGTGTCTGTGATATTTCCAGAAGTGAGGCAATGCATTACACTAAAGGAAATTTTTTCGTTTATCTCTGTTCGTTCAGAGAAAAAGTTATATTTATATTATAACACACATCCTTCTTTATAATTGAATTCCGATTACATATTCAACGTAATCCTTAAATAGCTACAGCTGTGCTTTTTTTTTTTTGCTTTTTAGGTTAAAAGATATTGTGACTACCAAAAACAACACGCATTCTCAATGTATTGTAATTTTATTACACGTTTGCATTCAGGAAGGCGCGATGGAGGTTTAAAAGTTTTCATTTCTGCCACAAATTTTATAAAACTTATTTTTGAGCAAATATTGAGAATTTAATATTTTTTCATTTTTTGACTAGGCATAATTAAAAGACGATTGAGAATCTTTGAAATTATCCTACCTTAGTCATCTAGACCTAAGGCAGCATGAATCTGAGAAAAAAACCTTCTTTGCATTGGTAAAAAATATTGTCTTTCTTCATTAATCACGTCACACTACAAAAAAAATATTCGTGTAAATATTAAACTTGATTAATATGTAAAATAAAACTAACCCCAATGTAACTGGAATTTATAACCCTATTCACCATGACACTGGCAACCTCTTTATTAGGTTTCTGTGTATCAAACGTATCCCAAATTTTTTTCCTAAATTTAGGGTTTACTGGAAAAATATGACCTTCTGTTGAAAATAAATATTCATCCGCATGGGAATTAATATAATTATCTTTATCAAAAAGCTGAAATTTAAAATAGACTTGTAAATAAATGTAAATAAAGCTTAGTCACTCAATCTATCCTCACCAAATATAAATATTTACAAGTTTCACTTAGAAAAAAACTCTCCATTCGATCTTCTAAACTTTTGTCAATAACATTATGAATAGTTGCGTAACCGCATCTAAAAAAAAACATTTAATCAGTAAAAGGTCGAATAAGACTTATAAAAAATTACTTTGCTTTAGTATAGTTATTTAAACTGTACAAAATATCACGACCAACATGAAGATAAAATGGATTTTTTGTTGCTTGATATAACATGTAAGTTGATTCGACCAGTTCAGGTCTTAAAGGATAAAAATGAACTTCGGGTGCAACTTTTTGCCAATTAAACCTTTCTGGAAGCGCCGAATATAAACGCCATATGGCGTAATACAATGCATGGACACATATTGCCTCTTCAATATCCCCATTTAACACCTACACATACAAAGATAATATATAACTATAATAATATTTAACAACTTAATATTTTATTACCTGAACACCTGCGAAAGCAACTTGGAGTGAGTCAATCCATGGTGTATTAGTTGCACCTAAAATTTCATTTTTGTTTAAGTTTTCAAAATTTTACTTTTAAGTGCAAATTTTCAAATACCGGTATTCATGTCAACATTTACATAGAGTGGATGTTCACCGTTACCCTTATTGCACTCTGGTCTCCTAAAAATCATGAAGGAAAACTTTTAGAAAAATTATGAAATTAGTATAGTTGAGCAGTTTTACCCTCTCCTCATGTAGTGTTTAATCAAATGGTAAGTCTCATTAAACATTGCAAAATCACTTTCTTCACCAAACATAATGTAAGCCTAAAACAAATGCAGTGAACCATAGAGTCGGTCAAAAATTATGGCTACATCAAATTAATTGTAAGAAATGGAAATAAACAAAAAGCAGCGGTTGTTATAATTTGTAAATTGTGATATGGTACGATTTATCAAAACTTTCATATCTGTTCATGTCATTACCCAAATTGCAACGCTGAAAACTCACTGCATGAAAACATAAGAGGCCTCTTACCCGCAAATTCATTAATATGAAAAACCTTCATCAATGGATTACCTTTAAAAGATATTCATAAAAGGAGTCCAAACCAGCGCCTAAACCACTTAATTTTCCAACCCATTTTCCTGTTTGTACATTGATTACGTTACCTATAAAAAAGTTATTATTAGTTAAATAATAATAATAATAATTATAAAAAGCCATGTTAATTCATACCCAATAAACCTGTATGACAGGATCTATGCTGCCACAACGCTTGACTCGCACGGCGAGCAACTGATTCAAACACAGGATCACCAACTAATCGACTCAAAATGCCAAATTCGAGTTGTAAGGAGCCAGCACCTGCTGTACACGTTTCTAAATTCGAATTTTCTGGTACTCCTTGACGTAAATTTACCTTTAATAATTTTTAATAAATTAAAGTCATTCCGTCCAATACACTTTCATTTACTCTTGGATGAGGAATGCCAGTGTTTGTATTCTCAAATGCAGGTAGAAGTCTATTTGCTAAATCATGGGCAAGGTCTAATAACTCATTGGTGTAATTTTCGGGAATTAAATAACCAAATGGTTGTTTTTCATCTGTTATAAGTAAGTGCGCAGATAGTAATCCACCCAACAACCTGTGAGTAATAGTTATCCATAAAAAACAAGACACGAAAAAAATTGTATAAATTTTATCTCACCTTATATTCGCTTCAAACACTTGAACTGTATTGTCCTTTTCAAAAGATACGTTCTCGATAACTAATTTGGTAGCTTTTTTAAACTCTTCCGTGTTTCCTAATATCTGGAAAAACAAGACCTGACGTAATAAACAGTTACCAATTGAACTATGCCACGTACAGCTAGTGTGTCTAACGAGTCAACTAAAGTAAGGCAGTAATCTCCCAAAACATCATTTATATTAATATTGGAGCTGAAAAGAAATAAAACAGAAATCAGAATGTAAAGTTTAGTCATCATATTAAAGATTTTGTAATTTTACATGTTGAGTCGTTGCTTTAACTTGACAAATTTTCTTCACGCTTTATTAATACGATCAGTATTACTTGATCTATTAAAGATTGCTTAGATTTTCAGATAAATTTATTCTTTTGCAATTAAGTTAAGTCGACTCATCATATAAGGTTTATACTTACGGATTGTCTAAATCAGGGCCCCTTCCGGTGCAATGAATCGGATCTAATTCATCCTTTGGAAATGCATATTTCATGTAATTATCGTAACCAAAATAAAACATCTCTTTAGCCTCTTTTAGCATATGTTTTCGTGTGTTTTCCGCAAAATTGGCATAATTACGTTCAAATGCGTCTTGATTATACTTAAAAATGTTTAAGGAAGTTACATAAGTGCAAAATAAACTTAGAAAAATAAAATTTTCAACAAACATGTTGTCATTTCGTCTGCAAATGTCTAAGCGGAAGTAGCCTAAGGTCTTATCACTCACGACTCAATGCGCGTTCCGGTAAAAAGTGAGAGCGATGAGAAAATGTAGTTCTTCGTATTCAATGAATATAAAAAAAATTAAGTTGTGGTACTGTGCTTAACTTGTAAAAATACATAGTCATAGTTTTAAATGGATTTTATTAAAATATTCATGTTTGAATGACTTAAGGATGACGCTTATTTACAATCAATGCACATTTTGTACCACTACTTTCAAAAAGCCATGTAGAAAAATGGGGGTACCGTAATTAAATTAGGTAATTAATTTGGGTACTAACAAGACGCTTTTTGATGTTGGCCCAAATACTTTCCATCTTGTCTTGTGACTTGGAGGAAGGTGTTAAAACTAAACATACCAGATAAGCCACGTGTAATTCAAGTTTGAGAAATTTTTTTAAAGCTTACCTGTGATTCGGTATTAAAATATGTCTAGCAAACATGAAAGACGTAATGGTTCTTTTATTTTTAGTCACGTATATTGAATTTTCTCAAAGTTATAAATCCATTAATGAGTCAAAAATTAGTATTAGAAACAAGTTTGAAGAAATAAAAAAAATGTTCAACAATTTTACAAAAAATAGATTGTGGCAAAATATTTCAGAAATACTCTCGTGCAGCGAATATAATATGCATTTTACCGGATGTAAAAAATCACTCCTTATTCGTGAACACACATTTAGCAGTGTACAATCGGCTTATTTTACGTAAAGTTAAAAAAAGAATTAAAAAAGTTTTGTCTGCAAATAATTTTAATTTTTCAATTTTTTCAGGTTCAAGTACATTCAAATGGGGGGGAGAAATTGTTTTGACATTATCACAAACCCAGAATTTTATAATATCTTTCTGAATCACAATAGATTTCAAAATTATACAATAATAAATTTACGCAGAGCGCAACCAATTTAGTACCCACACGCAGTCCCTTCTTAAACCTAACATCAAATTTAATTCATACTTGTGTGTGATATCATGCTCCAGACCAAATTTTAGTTAAATAAAAATTAATAAAAATTTTGAAAATAAAACTTTAAAAAAAAATTACTAAGTAAAACATCTTCCAATTTCAGGTGTAATGAAGGGAGAGTTAATTTAAACATACAAATTTGCAATAAATTAACCAATTTTTCGTAATGTAAATAAAATCGAAAGTGCATGAGTCCCCCCCCTCCGCACAAACAACAAAAAAAAAATCCAACCTCAGTCAATTTTGAATTACACATAAGAGTAATCTCTCAAAATCCCCCCACAATTTGGTAGTAACATAGTAGTAAAAATAGAATATTGAAAAATATCTTTTCTAATTTACATTCAATTTTTTTTTCATTTATACAAATCAATAAATTAATTTAATACTGTTTAACATTGATGTCACCGAAACAAGAAAACGCTTTCTTCAGGACGCGAAGACTTTAACATGTCGTCTTCTTTATCACAAAATGAACACTTTTTTCTTGGATCACGCACAACAAAACACACAGTTCCATAGAAATCTTCCTCCATAGATAAGACGTCCACTTGCAACAAATTTCAAAAGTTGATTTCTCCAATTTCTTCCACCAAAATTAAACTCGATGAAATTCAAAGTTCATTTTTTTTATATTTATATATATTTTATATCACTCACTCACCACTACACATGCACTTTTTTTTTAGCTTTCAATTAACAAAACTCACCACTTCACCGAATAACGAAAAAGCGACACTCAATTTTGAAACTATATTAGGAAATTTCACCGATACTTTTATAATTTCCAATTTTCCATCTCTCCCTTCATTGGTACCACATGATCTGGCGAGGAAACATGACATCATATTCACACTCACAAATAAACACACAGCACATCTTCACGAGCACATTTTTACTGCCAATGCGGGTCTGAAACACAGCAAAAACTTGGTTAAAACGAAAAGGTAATTAGGAAGCAATAAATCAAACACTTTTCACGACTTTTTTTTTTATAAAAACAAAAGAAGCAGAAGAAATCATCGACTATCGCTTCAAGGATATTTAACACGCTTCTTCACAATTTTTAACCGCAATGTGCTGGGTTAGCAAACTTGTCGTGGGAGTACTCAGTTGTCAGATCTGAGCACTGTTGCGCTCCCCGATTCTCCATTTCTCAACTTTTTCTATTCAGAAATCCAGAACCAGACTTAGATATGCTATTAAATATAACAGAAATAACAATGAGAACATGTTTATCACAAATCGAGCAAATCATAAAAAAAATGTAGACTCCAGTGTACGTCACAAATTTTTAAACCTACTTATACTCCCCCATAAAACACGCAGACATTTTTTACAATATATAAATTACAACTACTTTAACATTACCATTACTAAAAAATTAATTAACTAATTAACCACATTGATTAATTAATCAATCAATTCACTATTAAACAAAAAAGTAAAGAGTAATATCGGGAGTTAAGGTGAAGGACGTAATTTATTTATTTATATAATTAATTAAAAATAATTTTTAAAAATTAAAAAATAAAAAGAAAATATCGCGCCGGAGGTGGATTACGACATTTCATATTGCACCTTTTACCACCACCACCACGAGATAATCTTCTTTCATGCCCTCTTCAGTCAAATTCGGCGATGTGCGTTTTAAAAGCTCACCAGAAAAGGGACACGGCGGAAACGCGTACAACACGCCGGCATTCTCTTTCGGCTCACCGCTGCTTTTATTCGCCGTCAACGCAATAACTCCAGCCGCTTCTTTCTGTTTTAAATACGTCACCAAATTTCTCAATGGTCTCTGCTGTATCGGGTTATTCAACTCTTCCGGCACTTGCGAGCCGGGGAATCCGACTAAAATACAATGTCCGGAATGACCGGAACTGGCAACCCGTTTTGAAACATCGTCAAGTTTTGGTTGGTCCATGCGTAATCGTTGTGTGATTCGCAACAACGGAGCTTCACCGGAATTATCTTTCATCAAGTGATCTACCAACTTAATATCACCTTGACTACAGTGCATGCGTATTGGAAACGCACTATTCTTGAGTACTAAACACCCGTGCCACGACACTGATAAAAATCTAGCCAATTCGGCCAAAGTATTTGCTCCACATGCAGCCGCTATGCCATTTCTCGGTTCTGTGCCACCATTGTTACCGTCTCTATCGGCATCTTCATGAAACTCATCCGTACGTCTCGATTTAGTATTGTTGTTGCTATTATTGTTATTATTATTACTGCCCGTTTCAGACGTCCGTTCGTAATTAAATCTCCTGTCTTTAGAATTGACCAATGGTGAAGCATCACGCATATCACGGTGCGGGTTAGCATTATCATGAAACGGCGATGGAGAACGTCTTCCTCGACTACTCGGAGTTCTATCCCGATCTCCAACAGTTAAACCATCTGACAAACGTGCGTGTTTAAAATTTTCACTTTCTTTGACTCGGCTTAAATCTCTATCGGGACTGCGCGGACGTTTTCGTCTATCATTCGCACTCCACTCTCGATTGCCGCCATCGTCCCGCCATGATGCTCGATCACGAGTCCAACGATAATCGCTGTTATGACGATCACGATCACTGTAACCGGACCAATCATTGCGTTGATTACGATTATTTCTGTCGTAGTAAGCGTCGTACTGCTGGTTTACGTAACTTGAGTTATTGTTTCTCCAATGCGAGTAATCGGTTTCTTGGTTGGGGTAATAATCGTTTCTCTGACCCATTGAATCGGGTGGATCAAAACGTCGTTGATGTTGTACATACCGATCCGATCCAGCGTCGTCTCTGTAACTTCCCCTGGGTGACGGTTGGCGATAGTTATACGGGGTTGTGTCTGCGAAATCGACTCGTAAACGACGATCGGGGCCACCTAGCGGAAAACCTCGCATCTCTTGACACGCTGCTTGTGCCGCGTCAATGCTATCATACAAAATATAAGCGTGGTTATCACCTTTTACAAAATCGATCTTCTTAATGGCACCGAACCGATCAAATTCTCTTTCCAAATTACTCAAACTAGCCCATGGTCCCAATCCACCAACCCAAATTCGTGTGGTAGGTGTCGCTTTCCCGTAACCGATTTTACACTGAAATTTTCCAATATATTGTCCGGACATCTCAACCTTTGCTCTGTGCGCCATATCTAGATTTAGAAACTTAATAAAAGCATAAGCGTTGCCTTGACCCGGTGGCGGACGCTTGACATCAATATCTTCAACGACGCCGTATCGCTCAAAAATTCTTCGCAATTCCGATTCCTGAATATTCACCTCGAGGTTTCCAATGAATAACGTCCGAGTAGCTTTATCGTCCTCTTCTGGAGGAATATGTAAAAGATAATTAGGAAACTTTTCTTTTTTTTCCTCACGATGAATATTATGTTGATGATGAAACTCGTGGTGATGGGGTTGTGGTCCAGCATCCCGCCGAAAAGGTGGGTCCCTTGCATGTACAGTCAACGGGTTGCGGTCCACACTATTGTGCCGCGCCCTTCGACTGGTGCTGCTTGTGTTGGACGGTGCTGGTGATACTGGTCTCGGCCTGCTAGGGTATGAATTAACATTATCATCAGGACTATAACTCTTTCGCCCCCTTGCACGATCAGTATCGGTGTACACTGGGTCTACATTAAGTTGTTTATCAAATAAAACAGCACGTGTTCTATTATGTCGTGCTTCACGAGCATCGTCTGCATTACGATAATATAGATAGGCCACTCTTTCATTTCCATCATAAAGAAACTTTACACTCACATCACCGAATTTTTTAAATTCCCTTGTTAATGCATCTTTAACCATAGCATCACTCACTTTGTGGTTGATATTACTCACACACAGCACTTTATACTGTAAGGATTTGTTGTCGAAACTACGACTCCGGCTACCGCTAAATTCGCTGCTGCTACGTGAATCGTGGTTTCTGGCATCGTCACCTCCCCTACTGCGACTGCCGCTACTTCCTCCATGTTGTCTTTGAGTGAAGCTTGATTTCGTTCCGCGCCCTTCTCTTCGCTCTCTATCTGGTGTTAGGCGATCACGAGGGCTTTCTTCGAAGCGAGACATACTTGATCGGGAAATTTTACTATTCGGTGGTGAATCGCGATCCTGCTGGCGTTTCATTTCTGGGTGTGTGAAAACCACTTGACCCTCAACATTCGCACGTTGAGGTCGCCATTTTGTCAGTCTTTGGCTAACCGAAATTTTCTTGGTATTAATCCGCCGTGATAAGAATGATTTTAATTATAATCTATTAAGATTAATGATCTATATTTTCAATGTCTTATTTTACTGTAAACAAAATATTATTTTTATCTTGATAATACTATTATTGAGTATTAGAGTGAAAACAATAAAATCATTACTGCGACCGGACTACTTTGTGTTATTGGAGTTGTTAGCCGGAAATCTTATCTGGTCAGTTGGTTTAGTCTTATCGCTAATAAAAGTGTTTTTAGATTTTTGTCAGATTTCTCGAGAGCATTTATAGTCTTAGCGTTGTGTAAATTATTCTATGCTTTTGAGTTGCAGAATGTGCTGTCGTAGCCGTAATTTTTTTTTCTTTTGGTTGAGCAGACCAATAGAAGGCAGTTTTTAATTTTTAAATCGCGATTTATTGAATTAATTTTTTATAATATGAACTCCGGACAATAAAAATTTATTTAATCTTTTATCTTATTTTTCAAAGTACATGCTATTTTGAGTCACAGTTTCCATTAACAGAACCAACAACATCAGTTGTAAATGATAAATAAGAGCTCTCCAACTGCCCATTCACCTGTCCAGTCGAACCTTAAAAATAAAAAATAATAAAGAAACAACTAATTTACAATTATGAATATAGATTCAAACCTTCGTATCTATAGCAAGACTAGGGGGAAAGAGCACAAAGTTGTGCTGGAAAATCCAGGAGAATTATCTGCAAGTTGAAAAGTTCAGGACAAAGGAAAGCGGAAGAGCAGAAAACTACAAAGCCGGGAAATAGTGAATAGGGTAATTGGCTGAGGCTTACCTGATTCTGAAAGTGAGAATACATAAGAATCCGCAAAACAAGAATTTCGTCTTTGAGCTGTGAAAAAACACTCATCAGACTGGTTTTTCACTGCAGGGGATTGCGTAGGGTGATACGTACAACTAAAAGTATTTTCCATTTTTGCTAAAATTTCCTGGCTGTATTCATGATTCCATAACTCTAAATGCTTCCACATTTTACTCTAAATTGATAGATAATTTATACTGCGCATATGTTGAATGTATATAGACGGTTTTTACCTTTGGTAATCGTAATATAATATTCAATTTAAACTTCGCATTTTCTTCGCTTTCATCAAGATCTAATTTCATTATTTTATTAGACTTATTATTAAAAAGCCCACATTGTCATTGCATGTATACTTACTCTTCATAATGAACAAAACGACATTACTTTGCAAATGAATTGCTCCTCTGTCAACATACTGCAAAAACATTCTAAAAACAAAGTAAAAATACATATTATAAAGCATGTACCTGGGTATAGTAATAACCTTTTATTTAGGCATTTGAACGCCACTATTGCAAAAAATGAGGTAAATCCTCGAGGTAGTGTATAGGAAACTTCTTTAACTGATGTTTGAAAATCCGTTAGTAAAGCAAACATTTTTCTAAGGGTAATGTTCGGTATTGTATTCCTGGAAAAGTAAAACTTTCTAATTCGAATCATTACAAAGTAGTTTTTTCAATCGCACAAATATTCATATTGATGGGTTGCTGCATGGTCTCTTTCGAAAGGCAGGTTCGCATCAGATGTCAGCAGTAAGTTGTGGCAAAGAAAACAACTTACACTGAACTAGAATAATTGAAATTATAAAATGTTTTCCTAAATTTTAAATTTAATTACCTGGTTTGAAACGTATTCTTGAGCTATTTCGTCAACCAAGCCAGGAGACTTGTCCACAAAATATTTTGAAATATGCATACTCATTTCCCGAAGATTCTGAAACATGTTCCGTTTTTCATCTCATAATTATTATAACGTCAACCCACAATACTAACTGCCAATAAAACTTGTTCCAACTCGCTGCTATTGGAGTCGCCGTTTTCCCAAAATGGAAGACTGATTTCGTTTGAACACAATTTTTCTATTTTGTTGCCATCGTGGAATCGAGTTTCATCCTAGAATTCTTAATTCTTAATATCACACAAAATATACTTTAAAAACACAAAATTACGTCATGAATATATTCCATAGAAACCATTAATCTCTCTCTTAAAGAATTTGGTGAAAAGGGTGAAGGTTGACGATATCGCAACTTCTGAAGATGCGTCCACAAATGTGTCCACAAGTCACTTTCTGCTGGTCGGAGTCTTTGGCTCAACGAAAGAGTCAGAGATGTATGGGTCAGACCGGTGTAAATCACTTCAGCATTCTATAAAAATCAAAATACATAATAAATATAATCCCATTTCATATCTGTTACAACTTGCCCGTTCAATTTGAGCTGCTTTGCATTCGGTCATTGTTAAGGGTATCAATTTTAATACGTCTTTAGGAAACCCAATTTCACACAAACAATAAGTTTTTCCTGAGTTTGAAAATATGAATTAACTTACTACGCAAGAATGAAAAGAAATAAATTTACCAATTAAAAACTCCTGAAAAAGTTGGGATCTCTCTAAACAAGTTGATTCTTTCACTATAACGGACACTAACTACCAGAAAAAAAGTTAACA
Source organism: Pachymerium ferrugineum (assembly GCA_034686365.1). NCBI lineage: Eukaryota > Metazoa > Arthropoda > Chilopoda > Geophilomorpha > Geophilidae > Pachymerium > Pachymerium ferrugineum. The sequence continues at coordinate 14,725 of JAQGAS010000820.1, read as the reverse complement.
AATCAAAATAGAAGAGAATTTTCCATAAATGTATTACCTGGTTACAAAATTCCTCGGAAATATTAAAATGAATAAGTAACTGATGAATAATAGCAATTCTTGTTGATAAATGTAAATCTTGTTTAAACTGTAGTAAAAGATTTTCCGGTGTTATTGAAATAGATTTCAGTTTCATTTCATCAGGGAATAAAATTTGTGGAACATCTAAATTAATTTAGATATTTAAAATTTGAGTGATTATAAGTGAGGAAATAATTCACCAGCAGTCATACACTGACTCATAATTTTTGCATTAAGAGGCAATAAATTTACATCTGCAAAAAAAGTTTTCGCTTATAGCCAAACAGTTTACAATTATTGTATAAAAACCTTTACTCTTCAATAAAACATGATTGCACGGCCCATGTTTTAATCCAACATCTAAGAGATGTACAAAAACCCCAGGAAGAATAACTAATATATAATTCTCTGAAACAATATATCAACTTCATGTTAGCTGAGCAAAATTTTGCCGAAGGATTTAAACCTACCTGTAAAAGTAGTAAAAAGCATTACAATATTTTCGTTAAAATTCTCTAGAATTTCATCCGTAACAGAACCGTGTAAAATACAACCTTAAAGACAATCTTACGTAAATTACGCAATTAGTTTAAATTGTAAAAACAAATTTACCGTGGTGTAATATCGTGACTGAATAGGTGTACAACACTTTCTTTACGCTTCCCTAAAATATTAAATATGAATACGAATGAATATAAAAAAAAATAAAATTTTACTTCGTTTGCTTCTTTCGGAAATGACTGTTGGCAGATGAACACTGCTCCAGAATCTAAAGTCAAAACTTCTAACCGTTGACTAAAGTCTAAAGAAGCCAACTCTCCAGAACAATTTTGCATACTCGAATCGTTGTTTAATAATTCCAACGGAATATTAAGCTTGGTCAACAAAAACAAGTTTCAATTAATTATTTTAGTAATGTGAACCTTATTGCAAAATACCACTGTTTCATAATGTATGTTGTCGTGGAATTGAATTCCTGTAAGTACAAGCCGAGGCTTACAAACTGATTCCCCATCGGCAGTTTTAATCGGCATTTTTAAATGTACAAAGTAAAGACACTGAGTTGTGGCATTCCATTGCGATAAAAAACACTGATGAACTATGACATCGTTTTTTTTTTCAATTTTTAACTGAAACTAGAGGAAGCGTTTTGTAAAGAAGAGTAACACGGATTAAAATTATACCTTTTCATCTTTCGTGATTCGGTGCAAAATAATTGCTAGTGTTTAAAGAAAAACAATAAATTGTTTTATCTGAGTAGGTAAGAATTGACATTTACATTTTTTTAGTGTCGAAATAATTAATGACTCTCCAAAAGTGGTGGCCTCTTTTGTTGGTAATTTTTTATAATATCGAAAATGAGTAGTAATTTCATTGGAACTTTTCATTTGCAAGCACTGAGGAAATTTCGTTGCTGACAGATCTACAATCCACGCCTCATATTGAAATTTCTGGAATGTAATACCTAAAAAAATAATCATTAACTTCATTATTTTCCTTGCATTTATTTTTATACGTACCCAAATCTTCCGTTTTTGTTACAAACGCTAAAAGAATAAACAGTTAGTAATAGTTGGGCTTAAAACTTAAGTGTTTAGTTTACCTAGAATTGTATGACATTGATTGATTGTAGCTTGATGTATTAAAACTTCATTGGCAAAAGTGTATAATATCTACATATGAAAATAATGTCTAGCAAGTCATTTTAAGTGCATATTAAAAAAATCACCTTAATGCTTTTCGACTTTTGATTGTATAACATGACGTGCGTAGTGTCATTTTTAACATTAACCTGTAATAACAGGCTTTCATCTCGCTCTTCTCCAATTACACGAACATCTACTCAAAAAAAGAGATTTATTCGTATTTATATAAGTTTCCTCACGCCATTCAAATCTTACCATTAATATGATTGTGTGGCAGCAGCTGCTGTGCTTCGTTTCTCAGACACGTTACAGATGTAAACATTAACATTTTCTATCATTACTTAAATTTATAACTGACTGTGAGCCTAGCTGTGAGTATAGTTTGGAGTTTGGGGCAACACGGCAGTTGGCGCCGCCTTTTGACTAAACGTGAAATTATTTTGGTATTGTCACAAGTCGTTAACAGGTGGCATGTTTGTCTTGACCAGCCTTTCACAAATTTAACGTGCAAATTAGCGAGACCACTGACACAACTCAAATGGGAAGTTGATAATTCACAATTAACTCAAAACTTTCCAACAAGCCACAACAATGAATTAAAGCGAAATCAGACTCGTTTAATTATAAGCAAAAAATAGTTTCCTTGAGAAATTTCACACAATCATCCCGATTTTAGTATTATCAGCAAGCCAACTAGGCCGATCCCAAACCTGTTTCGCAGGCCACAGCATTCGACCGACCGGTCATGCCTGCGGGCAGGAATTCCACTCGCGAAACCTTCTCCCTCCACCTCCCACGTGTAATCCTGCGTGTGATTCAGATACTTCTTCCGAATACACCTACAAAGCGAGCATGAAGAACACATCTACCACGACATGATCTTACCAACACAGTAAAAAGAGGGGAAAAAGAAAAAAAAATGGATACCAAGTACGAGTACAACGAACAACAAATGTACACGTCGAGTTTCGTCCGAAATTCGAAGGCGATCGCAGTTTTATGGGGCATTTTCACTATTTGTTTTGCCATCATTGACATTGTTGTTTTCATTCAACCACAATGGTTGGGTGATACAAGTGAAAGCAAAGGTAGTGGTTATTTTGGATTGTGGAAATATTGCCGACTTCTTCAAGACGGACAAGATTTATTATGCGACGGAAGGCTTGACGACTTTCACACTATTTTATCACCAGCATTTAGAGCTGCTACTGTGTTTGTTGGATTATCTGTCATTTTTGTTCTTCTATGCATATGTTTTTTTCTTTTATTTTTCTTTTTTCAATCTTCAACTGTTTTTCATGTTTGTGGATGGATGCAAATTTTTTCCGGTTAGTTTTTATTTTTTTTATTTTTACTTTTTTTTATTTTACTCGATTTGGTTTAACTTCAGATAGAAACTAGGTTGGCTGAATTGATTTGTTTTAATGCAAGTAGGACTATCGGTGTTTGTTGTTGTTGTAAGTGGGTGTTTAATAACAGCTGAAAAGTTGATATGTTGCCACTATAACCTACTTTTTAAAAAATGATTAATAACTACCAAGTTGGAAGTTTGGTATCACAGAGTAAGGTTGATTTTGAATGTAGTTTTACCAATTGAAAAATTGGGAACTGAAATGGGTGATTTAAAATTGAAATTTAGAAAGTTCATTTACACATAATTTAAATAGAGGTTTGAGAAAATTGAAAAATTGTCAGTCTAATCCTTACATCTTTACAGGCTCTTAAATTTTCAGCCCCCTAAATAAGCCCCTATGTCTAGTCCGTGTTTCAACAAACAGAGATGAGTAAAAATTTATAAATTATTTTAAAAGACTAGATGTCATTTACTGTTATAATATGATAAGAGGGAGAGTCTTCTGAAACAATTCCACACATTTTAGTTGCATTTAATATTGCAATTAGTGATAGTGTTAGAAACAAGCCCTTTTCTGTCAACATTTAATGACTCACTTGGCCCTTCTTCTACTTCTTATACCCCGAGTTTAAGTTAGGTGGAGTAAAAATTCATCGAACAAACAAAACTGAAAGTTAAGATAAATATTCCAAGGTCTTACACCTCGGATTATTGAATGCGTACCAAATATTGCTTTAGAATTTTCATGGATTGTGTATAATAGATAACGCCCCTGAAACCTATCAAAATTAAATGCTCTACTTGTTTATTTCATATGTCAAGCTGTATTGTTTATGCCTGTGTACTGCACATTGACAAGGAGTAATAGCTTTTCCACTATTGAAAATTACAGATTGCATACATTATTCTGCATTTACAATAAAGAACCCAATTTTCACCTAACCACACAAATTCGACAATTGTCACTTATTGCAACAACTTTTACTGAGAAAAAGAAAAAGTAGAAATTAAATATAATGATTTTTTTTGGTAACGCAGACCATAAATAATCTTGCACACCGTTGCAAAGAGTGGCTTATGATGACCACTTTTAATATTATTGTAATAGTTGTATCTGATACATCTTTTAAAGTCCATATTTACAGGTACTAAAAGTAAAAAATAAGGATTAGTTATTTTCCTAAAGAGATCCGCACTCTGTTTATTTAAAAACATTTCCTTCCTAAATATAGAAACATGAAGAAGCGACCCTTGCTGAAGACCTTGTAGTCTGCATATTAATCTAAGTTGGGGGGCGGCATTATTGGAAGTTTAAAATTTTATGACACTAAATTTAAAAAAGTAATTGGAAAAAAATGCCCACTAGAGATAAAGAAAAAGGTGAGGTAAAAATAAATAAAATAAAAATAAAAAAAATCCCAAAATTTGTTTTTGCGCCCTCTATCCCTGTAAAGTACGCCAAAATCAAAGGTCGCAACAGGACAAGCGAAGCTTCAAAGGTTGGAGTAAAATGTCCTCAGTGAATACAAGAATGGATGTGTTAATCGCATGTGTTAACTGCATGCTAATTTACGACATTTGAACCAGCCAAATAGAGATTGGTAAAGAAGTTTTTTATACTTCATATTCTGCCCCTATTAGGAATCTGTAACCTTACACAAAATTAATAGGTAGTTGATCACATTTTTAATTTTAGATTGCTGTTTGAAGCAAATACAAGTTCAATATATAAACAGGACATTTTTTGTCAATCGTGTCAATCGTTTTTTTATCTCTTGGGTATGAGAGCCTAATAAAACATGAACTCATAAAAGCACTTGAAAATATTTTCACGGCATTTTTAAAATATAGTTCGAAGGAGTAACAACCTTTCAATGGTCCTAAAATCCGGGAAATGTGAAACACAAGCATAAAACGAGTCAACAATCATTTATCTCGAAACTTGTTTCTAAATTACACACTAATAGCCTAACTAAAGGGCTATCGTTTTTTGCCCCTCAAACTAAAGCTCATTTATCAACAAGATCTTTTATTCCTAACATGTAAAAAAACAGGTACAAAATCCTAAAAGCCAAAGACTTCTCCTTGGACTCCTTCAAAAGAATGAAAGGTGTTAAAGTGTCAAGGAATACTACCCAAAAACTTTTCCTGCAGAGCCCATCAATATTCTATTTTCATTTACTGTAATTACTAGGAGTGCAAGGTTATAAGAGGTCACGGATTCACTTGATACTTTAAGTATTACAGAAAAAGTAAACTCATTCAAACCAAGGCTTCTCTTTCTTTTATCCTTAAATAACGTTATAATTTAATCTTCAGGAAGTAAATCAATTGGTGTGAAAAATAAACCTCTTAATCTTCAACTTCCGTTCAGGCCGGTGATTCACATTCTCTTCCTTTTTCAAATACACAAAAAATGGCCTAGTTTGGTTTTTTAAAACATTTTTTTCTATGGAATTGTTCTGTTTGTAACAAACTTTACATAGGTTTGAAAGCAATGTTAATATTATCAAAGACTAGTGACCTTAAATGCAATTTTTTTATTGTATCATTGATAAAGCACTTCTGAAAAGCTTGGGAGAGGTAAGGTGAATCGAAAATCAGATTCCCAGAGAAATTTTAAAACTTATGTAAGGGAGACAAAATTCTGAATTAAAGGTTCACTGAAAAAAAAATTTAAAATAGATTAAAATATTGACACTTTAGTCGATTAAATATTACAAAGATGTTAATAGAGCATAAAAAAATTGATCTGAGTGCATTTTATTTTTCTGAGAGTGGATCGATCGTTAAATTTACAATGTGAAAATCGAAAAGTTCAAATTTTAAACGTTTTATGGGCCCTCTATAAAATTTTTTCCAAAATACAAAATAAAAAGTTTCATGAACACAACTTAAAACTAATCCTAAAAATAGCTTACAAAGAGACTTTAGGAAAGATTGTAACAAAAGTTACTCCAGCAATATCAATGTATTGCAACTCTCTCTCACTATAGAAAATTAGTGAAGCTGAAAAATTAGGACTCAAATAACGCATTGCATAAAAATCAAGCTGCATGTCAATTTCTAAGGGCAGAACATTGCAGTGTGTTTTTTTTTCATAAAAGTGTTGAAAAAATAAATAAAACTGTGCACAATGGGTAACACATAATTTTTTTTAATAACCTGGTGATAATAGAGTGGGACTCTTTCCCCTCACGATAATGGTCCATAAGTCACCTGCTCTCATAAATAATTCAAGTGTAAAAATTCGTCTTCTTTGCACCTGCGCCTCTATTTTCACGACATGCTTTTTTTACGTGTATCCAGGAAGTGGATATGACTAAGTCCCCTCTCATCTCCGGATCTTTGTGTGACATTCATGAGTTCATTCAATGTACTTTTACAGATTTATTAGATTCAAATTCAATAAATCTCAAAGTTAATTAATATTGGGGAAAAATTTTGATAAGGAAATAGAATTTATAGTTTATTTCGTTTTGTTGTTGTAGCAATTAGGTCAAGGAATTTCAACTAATATTTTTATGGTCCACTAATTTTGCAAAGCAAAACCAATAAAACAAAGCTTAACCCTAAATAAAAAACAAAATACCCTTGACTAAGTAATTAGTGCGTGTTATATATATAAAAAAGCATGCATAATTTTGAAGTAAACTGAATATAATTTATTATCTTTTTTTCTTTTCAGCGGTTTCAATGCTGATAGGACTTTTGAGTTTTCCTGCAGGATGGGAAGCCCCGGAAGTGAGAGAAGTATGCGGTTCAAGTGTTGGGGCGTTCTCTTCTGGTGGATGCGCAATTCGATGGTCATACATTTTGGCTATTATTGGGTGTTTTGACATCATCGTATTAGCGTTTCTTGCATTTGTTTTGGGGACAAGATACTTGACTCTTACACCAGATCCTCCATATCCTTCTACGGTTTATAAAGGTTTGAGTTAGTAGAATTTTAAATGTCTTCTAAGTTTACCATTCGTTTATTGAATTTTTAGGGGAACTTAATCAAACGTACGTAGGCGATGGGCATTCCACAACTTCACACAAATCTTTAAATTTACAGCCTGTAATGCTAATGCCACCTGGTGGTGAAACTGATCACTATTCAGATTATTCACATAGAACAGGCCGTTCTCGATCGAGTCCTGCTTATAGAGCTCCATACGCCTCCTCTCGACAAAATTTTCAACTATAATGAAATATATAAAAATAGTTTTATCGTATGTAAGATATAAAATAAACGTATTAAACACAGTAATTATGTAATTCTTACAATATCGCAAACAATAAAATATTTATATGATACTAAACTCAATAAAATAACTTCTTAAGTTATACTTACACCAAGAGTATATATCTATATACTCTTGCTTACACGATATTACATTTATTCCAGACAGGCCTGAAATATATACTTCGTAGTTATTGTAAGTTTTGTGTGATGAACAGGAGAAAAGCAAACAAAAAGTAAAATTCTCTGTAAGTATAAAACTAGATTCCAAACTTGTTAACACAAAACTGACAGTTACGTCAAGCACATCAAAAAATGAAGTGCTACCAATCTAGGAAAAATTGAGGGTTTGTAATGAGAGGGGGGATTGAATAAAGGGGATGATTTTTGGTAGGGGCATCATTTTGTGAAGGGTCAGGTTAAGTTTGAGTAGTTTAATAACAGGTTTGCAGGTAAGGAAACATTGTTTGCTCTTTTAAAGTCTTTTGCTTGAGTTTGACAATTAAATTATATACCCAATGGGGATAATAAGCCTGGTGGTGAAACTGTAAACTAATATTACTTGTATTTTCTGCATTTAGAAATCGAGAAAAATTGTATTGCGTGCTTGTTACATAAAATTGAAAAGTTGTACTTACAACACCAACAGATGTTCTTTTGAATAACAATAATATGACTGACATTTTAATGACTAGAATTACATTGAAAAAGTGTGTACCATAAAAACAGTAAATACAATCACTTATATACAAAAAGTATCAAAATAATTTAAAATAACTGAAATGTATTTGACTAGTACAGATATAAATATCTATTTAATACAATTTACAATTTTCAAGAATATCACTGATAAATTTGTAAGTTAGCATAAACATTTTTTGCTCTAATTGCGGTGCAATACAGAAAACTGATAACACAGTTTGAATATAATTTAAATATAGTTTAATAACTTAGTTAATCTTTGTTCCTAAGATTTTGACTAGAATGGTTCTATTTAAGGTTGGACTGCTCGTTGTCATACATCGCTGGATGCGGGAAATAGAGAGCGTGAGGAGGCGCTACACTCAGGGGAAATGGACAAATGCGAGGCAGGAGAAACGGAGATGAAGTTAATTGCCATGGGTATAGCTGATTCGCAATTGGTGCCGTCAATATTTGTTGCTTACTGTCGCCCGGCGTGCAGGTCATGTACTTTTTTCCTTCTGTAACAATTAAAACAATTCCAGGTAAGATTAATAAGCCTATTAAAAGTAGTTAAGGAACTAAATTTTAAAATTAACTAGTTGTAAAAAATATATAGCGAATAGAACTTTTAAAAGTTTGCGTGTTTAAATGTAGGCAATCTCACAACTCGCCTTGCAAAATAGCCTAGCGTAATACAACATCGTAGATTTTCGCTTTAAAATGTAAAATTCGTTTATCATTACATCTACTTTAAAAGTTTTACTGACAACTATTTCATATATCCACGACGTATAAGTATAAAATGAGAAATTTCAAAATTGCAATAAAACAGGTAATATTTCTTAAGGAATCAGTTTACCTTAACTTTTGACAGGTTAAAATTTCTCATGAATGCTCCAATTAGCTTTGCCTAAACGTGATGTCGTGTAATAAGGTTAAACGTGCTTTTTCTTTCTTTTTGGTGCGTAACTTAACATCATTATTAATGACCAGCAAAAAATATCAATTTGATGTTTTTTTATTTACCAACGCTTTTATAACTAAAAAGTGTTCATCAATTTTTTTTGCCACAAAAAATATAGGTCATTGCATGTTAAAAGATGTTTTAGTAATACAAATCAAAACATCTAAACTTTATCATCTTTAGTGTTTACTGTCCCAGGTGCCTGTAACATACTCTTATACGTAAGAGAATTTTATTAACTGACATTGTGAGGTGGGGGAGAAAAAATATGACCGTTTTTGCCTGAAGTCCGACATCTCATCTTTCAAGTTAATACAGTAGTTACACGAAAAGAAAGATAAAATTAAAATTAAGACTTTCATTTTTATGTGTGTCCGTTACATTTATTAAGTGTAATGATAATAGAAAAAGACCCGTATTATACCAAATTTCACAAATATCTGTAACCACCCCTGGCTACACCATTTCCTTTGAATTTATAGTTTAAATGTAGAAAGTGTAATTCCAAGACTTATACATTCATCTGGCACTTCGCGCTCGATTAAGGCGCTTCCTCTTGCTCCTGCCCCTTCGAGTAGGGTTAAGTTCTCCACTGATTGCGTATTCACATATCTCTTAAAGTTTCTACCCACAGTTTTATTCATTTCTTCTGATTCGCATGAACACTCATGCAAATTCATCCAGAAAAAGCACAGATTGTTCTTATATCATTTATATGAATTTTCCATTTCGAATTTTTATAGCCTTGCAAGATAAAATTGAATATCTTATGATTCATCAGCTTTTTTCTGTGATGGTACTATAATTCTCTTTTTTTTTAAATATAGCTAAGGGTGAGGGGAGGAAAAACAATTTTTTAAGTACTACCCCACTTTTAATATGAGCTGTAATATCCCCACTTAACCTATAATCATCTTCAGCCAACATATGCTAATAAACACCCTGTCCATATATGCAAGATGTTATTAATTTGAATACTTTACTCATGCAGGAAGTTTGCATATTAGCGTTAATTAAGCCGGTATAAACAAAGCAAGTAAAAACATTGCATTCATTTTACTTACTAAATTTTAAATTTGAATAGCAAATGGGAGATAAATTCTTAGAAAAGCGAAACGCCGCGATTCACCAGTTGATGGACACGTAAGGAGGAGTCGAATGACAAGAATTTACGCCCACTAACAGCTGGTAGCCCAAGAAGCCCCCCAGGAAGACGAATGACCAATTGAATAGTAATATACAATCAGGTGGGTGGTAGTGGCGTCTAGCGGCATTTTTTATCAACTTTATTCTACATTTGAAAAATGTAATTATTGTAATTCAAAATGTAACTCAGGTGCTTTTTTGCTTCCGTTCAGATGTGCTAAAGGTTCTTAGTACTGCAAACTTGTAATTAGGAAATTATGAACAAATGGGCGGTATACGCTTAGGGTATAATCAAAAGTCAGCTTAACCCTTTGAACACGTTATTATAGCACCTGGTTTGTTGCTACCGATATACAGCTGCTAAGTTGATAATTTTGGGAAGTAAAAACTCGGTAACTTGATCAATTTTTATATATCACACGAAACGTGCCTTTTTTTTAAAAAAAAAAACAAATATTCAAATTGAGCTTGTCTTTCGCCTGTCAATCATTTGTTAATCTGCGCAGAACCACGCGCATCGTAGGCGTGGTAGTCTTATGGCTGGCGTGTGGGGGCGTTCTTCTTTGGTTATCTCACCCACCCACACCTAAATTCGCTCGTTGTTCCGTGACGACGACGCGATCGTTCGTCACATTGGAAATACACCTGCGCACTCTGCGCTGCTGACAAAAAAAATTGATGGTTTTATGTTTCTCAGGAAATATTTTTTTCCCCAGCTCTGATTTAGACTTTATCCTAAAACATAACCATTTTCGCAGACGGAAATAAAATGTTTTTTAATCTTTAACAAGAACTTTTTTCTTTTGTTATATACATATGCAAGATGTATCCGACTCACTGTCAGACATTGTTATGTAATAGCCATTATATATTTTTTTTCATTTTATGGTATCGAAAGAAGCTTAGATTTTGAATTTAAATTCATCGGTTTAAACGTTGTTTGAAAATGTAAAAATTTAGTTTTTCAATAATTATAAAAAATTGAGTCGCAGCAAAAAATTCAATTAATTAATCACCCGTTTTGCTTCGCTTCCGTTCTGAACTGTTAGTAGCTATCTTTTTAGGCCTTTCATCAAACTTCATTTCTTTTCTTTCCTTAGAGATTTGGCTGTGAGCGTCTCACACTGATCCGTTTGATCCAGGCCTGTCACCTGCTCACTTTTGATAAAACTGCACAAAAGCAAAAAGAGAAGTCGCCTTTTTTTGCTTTACACTCTTCGCTACTACGGACTTAAAAGTAAACTTACAAGTCTCAAAAAAAGAAAAGAAAACAAGTCGGGGCAATTTTTTTTTCTTATATCATATAGAGTTTTAGAAAAAAGTTTGTAAATCGTTTTTAATAGAATGAAATTTTTTTTTAATCAAAGAAATTTTAAAAAAAAATGAATTTCTTACCTGCCTCTTGAAAAACATAATTTGACGCTTTTCTTTTCCGTTTCGGTATTTCCGTATCTCTTTTTAAAATCTCCTCAATGAAGTATGAATTTTTTCGTTTTGTTTTCGTTTGTTGTTTCTCTTCCGTTTCTTCATCGGACTCATTTCCAGTTTCTTCTTCTTTTGATTTACTTGGCTGATGAAATGGAATGGATGTGACTGTTTCAGATGCGACACTCGATGTTACTTGAAACCCGGACGTGCTCGCCAGAGTTACGGTGGAAGATGATCGTAAGAGTGCGTTGTATAATTGCGCTCCAGGAGCGAGATCTGAAAGTTTTGGTGTAAAATCGGTCGTTGCGCTTAAAAATGGTGTAGAGACAACAGAATTGTCTGTAGTAAAAAAAAATGTTGTAAAAAAAAAGTTAAAAAATTAATTTCATTGGTTATTACCATTTCTGTTATTGGTCGATGGTTCTGAGGTTAATTCTGAGCTGGGACTTGTAGTTCCTCGTAGTATCCGATTAATAGAGCTGACGCTGGGGACACCGTTTATGTGACGTTGATGCAAAAGTTGGTCTCGAATTTCCCAAGCGAATAAAGACGGGTTTTCATTTTTGTAACGGAGTATTTTTCGAACTACAGCGGGTGTTGCCACCTGCTGAAAAGAGAAAAAAAAATGTCTTAAGGTAACATAGACATCTATTTTTATTTATTATGAGAATGTTACACTTTTTTGGACAAATAAAAAAGAGTTTATTAATTTTTGTTTTACTTTTGGTTTACTTCCGCCGATGGCGCCTGGTTTTATGGAACCGGTTTCGTAAAACCGTGTTAGAATCTTCGATACACAACCATGAGACACGAGTAATTGACGCGAAATATCGCACGGGCGGACTCCCATCAGCGCCAATTCAACAATGCGGCGACGAATGAAATCAGGTAGAGGTCGACCATTGACAAATACACCTCCTAATTGATTAATTCCAGCTTGTCCTTTATAATTAAAATTTAATATTTTTAAAACACTTTTTTATTCAATTTATTTCATTTCAGTAATCACCTGTATGTGGCATCGCAGGAAGATGAAGTTTCAACTGCTAAAAGAAAATCCGAAAAAATTTTTTAAAAAAAATGAAGAATAATTTAATTTTACTTAAAAGAAAAATAGAATGAGATAATTGAAGGATAGAAAACAGTCATTAACTCTTTAGGGTGTAAAACAGTGAAGCCTACCTGCACTTTTCTTGGGATCAGATTTCTCTTTTCACTTTGAAACACGACACCGCAACAAATAAACTGGCACGATCACTTGGGGTGCTACTCAATAAGCAAACGCCCCGCCCTGTTCACGCTCTCTCCAATCACATACCTCGCCAAAGTATCAACCCCACCTTTCAAAGCGTGACGTACACCAATCCGAAGTGATGCAACTCGGTAGATGATCTGTGCACGCGTCGCAACCGCCTGACTCAAATGGCGACCAAGGCGATTTCCAAAAACAATCACTTCCAATGAATTTTTTATGAAATAGTATTGGAAAAAAAAGCTGATTTGAAGCCGCCACTGCCGCTTGCACCTGCTCCTGCATCCGGTAGTGCGTTAACGACATGGAGGACATGAAATTTGCGTGCCAATATTACGGAACACGCTCCATGAATAGGATTTTGCCACCTGCACTGTGCCAAACTTTATGGTGCAAAGATCAAAATCACAAATCTTCAATATTGTCATAATGGCACTTGGTGGAGTAGGAACAAACACACTTCCTGTTAGCTGGAGATTTAAATTTCTCTAATAAATAAAGTTTGTAAAATAATGATAATTTTTAACTAACACATCGTTGGAAATGCTCGTTTTTTTGTAATTGGAAGATCCAATAGGTTATACACTTCCATCCGGTTCATGGAGGGGTCGAGAGTTGGGGTAGTTGGAGGGGCAGACTGGGGTGTTGACAGCCCCCTGTAGCATAGAGTAGTCACGGATCACGTGTGACAAGAGGGAGCAGCCAGTTGGAAATACGTATAGAAAATAAAATGAACGGCAGCCTTTGAAATATGAATAACATGCGTCTTGGGAATGAGGAAAAAAGTAGTGGATTGATTGGATTTGGAAAATGTGAAAAATTGTTGCATATGGGTAAAGTATGTTATATTGGCGAAGTTCCTGCTTTGTCACCGTTGGTGGTTTGGGGTTAAGTATAGTTCATTGGCTGTCTATCACATTGAATAAATTGACGGCGGGAGGTAACCGCAAAAACTTGAAAACAGATGGTCAACTTGGAATCAATTTTGTCTCTGTTTAGATGAAAAATTGCAATTATAACTTGGCGAATTCTTTAAAGAAACTTGTAAAGAAGTATTGATTACTTCGATTTTCTGTAAATCAATGAATGTACAGGTGAAAAACTTTAGATATTTAAAGTGTAACGCAAATTGTTCTTTAAGGATGTGTAGAATTATGTAATTAAATATTTTGTTAATGAGTTAGATTTTCAATGTTTTTTTTAATATTACTAAACATTACGTTCAGCAATGAGGAGATAAATAAACGGGTTACTCTAGTGTTCGGTTTATATTACTACCCCCCTAATAGTTTCAATTGATACTCGTGTCACAGTGGTTCCGCAGTGATGTATATTGGGGAAACTCTTTCAAATCACCATTAACACAACCACAATGGCTGGGTTTCCCTTGAGAGGGAACTCTACTCTTGTCATGCTTTACAAGATTAAACAAAAGAGCATCAGCCAGTAAACGGATTTCATGAGCCGTAGCGTCACGACCACCAGGCGCCGTTTTTACAGGTTGTTGAATTCATTGTACCGCCATCTGTTGTCACAAGAATGAAATATTGGAGTCAAATTGCCCACTTGAAGAAACAAACTTGAGAAACTTTTCTTTTTATTGAACAAACTTTAATTAAGGAAACACACTATGAAAATCGAAATCTGCTTATTTTCGTTTTCACCTTCAATTCCCTCGTGAGTACAGAATCAATTTCCTTTTGTGGCCGTTGGCGTTTCGCAATTCCTTCATCCCGCCGCAAGAGGTCATGGCAGCGCAATGGGTTGATTGGAAGCGATGACAAAAGACGTTTCGTATTTCCAGCTAGTTCTGCTTGGTTCCACGCCACGGACGCTCTTGTGCCTTCTGCGCCTGAGCTCTAGTAGATAGACGAAGGGGCGGAGTTGGGACGCCCGATTCAAAGAACACTCTTCAATCGAAAAAACGGCACGTGCGCTTATAGACTTCTTTATCCGACCCCTT
>JAQGAS010000819.1:0-33126 GCA_034686365.1 Pachymerium ferrugineum | reverse complement strand
TAGCTTTCCCCTTCTTGACTTTTGGTGGGGTTATAGTGCTTCGTGAGAACAACAGTGTTAAGTGTTTGTGACGCGAATTTGAAAACATCTAGACAATAAACAACGCAATACAAAAACTGAATTTGACTACAAGAAAATATCTATAATATATAGACCATGACCCAAAAACGAATTAAATTAACGGTAGACGGAGACAATGAAAATACTATAGATAAAATTTCTGTGAAACGGGAGCAAGACCGTCTGCGAAAAGCAATACGACGCACACAAGAGACACCAGAACAAGCCCAAATCCAACGAGAAACAAACCGTACAAGAACAGCGACAATACGAATTAACGAAACACCTGACCAAACCCGAATCCGACGAGAAAGAGATCGTACAAGAACAGCAACAACACGAATTAACGAAACACCCGACCAAACCCGAATACGACAAAAAAGAAATTGTATAAGAACACCTGGGCCAAAGACAAAGGTAAATATATAGATAAAAATGAAAAAACAAAAAATTTCCATAATTTCTTTCTTTGCAGACTGGCTGCTGAATCGAGAAAGCCTGAATCAAGAGCTGAATCGAGAAGGCCTGAATCAAAAGCTGAATCGAGAGCTGAATCGAGACCTCTCACTTCACAACCAGCGACCAAAGCCACAACGTATGCTCTCTTTTTTTCCCCCCCCCCCCATTGTCTCTGTTGTTTCAATTCCTTTTTTTTTTTTAAGGTACAAAGATTTGAAGAATTTACCTGAAGGCGCCGTAATACCAGTTGTATTACAACTCCCCTGGCAGCCCATACCGTATAAAGCCATGGGGATGAAGGAAACTGATGAAAATGGAGAATTTTTTTTGAAAATAACGCCAAGACCAGGCGAAAAGAAAGACCAAGAAGAAGAACCGATGGAATAATTAGAATAATTTGTAATTCTAATTTGTTTAATATTAAACATCGTTTCACTTCATTTATGCATTTTGTTCAATTTGTAAAACAAAAATAAATTCGCTATCTTGACGTCATTGGTTAAAATAAAAAAAAATAGAAACCCATATAATATGACGTCATTCTTTCTAAACCAACATCTAACTCCAATGAATAAACGTGACGTCAAAGAATATGGAATAATTTGTTATTATTGAAAAACCAAAACGTGCATTATTGTTTCACTATTCTATTCAAAATGGACGCAATATACAAAAAACACATTCTGCAAAAAATTGAAAACAAAAAACAAAAGGCTATGGAAATAAAACGAATTAAAATTGGTAAGTTAAATTATACAAGTAACTTAGGTGTAACTATCAAAGATTAAAAAACATTTTTTTACTTTTTTTCAAAGCTCAAAACATTTTAGACGGAATATGCCGTACCGTAGAAAACAAAGAGAAAGCTTTGAAGAAACAACAGGGCAAAAAAGAAGAAAAACTAAAAAGAGATGTGGCCGAAGTTACAAAATAGTGCGTTGCAATCATTGTTAGCCAAGGAACATGCTATTGGTGTTATTAACAAATTTATAAGTTCAAACTTATAACCTTATAAGAAGAATAAAGGTAAGTGTGTTCACACTGGACTTAAGGGTTAACGTAAAGTAACTTAGTGATGTGTGGCATTTTGGGATTGAATTAAGGTCAACTTAACGTAGACTTGTATTTTGACTAGTTCAAAATACAAGTCTACGTTAGAAAGAAAGAAATGGAGCTTAACGTCGCCAGCGGCTGCGTTAAGTGACCTTAATTCAATCTCAAAATGCCACACGCTACTAACAAACACTAGTTAGAAGAAAGAAAGAACAGACTTTTAAGTTATGAATTTTCAAATGGCTACTAATTTGCAAATTCCCCTTCACCAAACACTTTCAATTTTATCCAGCAGATATTTTAGCCATAAAAGGATAAAGAAAGTTTAGGTGTAGTGGATTAAATTCCTACATTTGATTCTGGAACACAAACATATTATACAAATTACGTGTGCTGTGAAAAAGGCACACACCACAATTTATAATGACACTGGTACAGAATTTTTTCTAATTAGTGAGAAAACATTTTTAACCATTTAGAAAGTTAAATTACCAAAGTTACAGGCTGCTGATATTTGGTTGCGAAGTTATGGAGGAAAAATGATATACCTTATTGGGAAAAATATCGGTGGAATTGGCCTGGATAAGAAGAAAAATACGGTAAATCTCACAATTGAAAGACGACTTGCCATACTAAAAGAGAGTATATTAGTCCATCTGGACCAAACACAGCGATATAGCTTAAAAAGAAACAGAAGACATTTTATTTTTATCGGAATGTTTACCATTTATCCTACGGGTTGAGCATTGGACATTTTTGCATAAATCCCTTCGCATCTGATGAACAACGGTACGTATTTTGGGTTTTGGTGATATATTTATCAACCCTAGAACTTGTAAGCTGCAGAATAGCTGCATTTAAGCTTAGGAATATTTGTGAACAGTCAAATAGCTGCACGCAATTTTATAAAAAGTTCCAGGTGAATCTACGTTTGAAATATTTGTGAACAGTCAAATAGCTGCACGCAATTTTATAAAAAGTTCCAGGTGAATCTACGTTTGAAATATGTAACTAGTATGTAGAGAAGAAAAAACAGCTTAATGCGACCAGAAGAAGTTAAACAACAACTTGCTCACTCCTGGTTTATTCTAGGCTGAGGGGAAAGATGCCTGGGAATGAAAACTTCCAATTATTTGTAAACACACACAAAATAATAGTAGATGAGAAAAAAAATTAAAAATTAAAGTTGAAATTGACGCTAAACCACAAAAAATTGAAGTGAATGTTGAGTCACACAGAAAATATTATAAACAACTGAAACAAAAAACAAACCAGGTGTGGTACTTGTAGCAGCACGCGGTGAATGCCAAATAGAAATTTACATCTACACATCGCTCAAACGCAAATGGTGTAAACGTGAAGAAGAGAGTTGGGAAACTTAAGATAAAAGAAAGAAAGATTAGATGAAACCACAAGAAAGGCCCCACCCGGATGGAACTAATCGACATCCTATGCAAGTCCACGAAGGAAGGATTCAGAGCTATCCGCGCATTGATTGCGAAAAGAATAAAGCCTATGCCTCCAGCGACAGCTCAGGTCATGCGCGGCAAGAACACTAGTTTACGAGTAACGCCTTTATCGGGAGTCATAAAAACAACACGATTGCAACACACAACAACGGTATAGTGTATAGTTTATCAACCTTTTGTTGTTTTTCGACAAAAATGTCCATAACTTGAATCCATGAGGAATTTTTATGGTAGATCAGTGAAAGATTAGTTTTGGAATTCAAGAAGAAAAAAAAGAACAAGGCTTTACGCCGCAAGCAACAGCTAAGGTTTTGCGCAACAACTCTAAAATAGTGAAATGAGCTTACATTAGACCCATGTAGAAAAGTTTTTCACGTTGTCTTTTCGTAAAATATAATTCGTTTGAGTTCATATTATACAGAGTGAACTATTCCTTTACATTAGCAGAAGTAAATAAAGGCTGACATAAGTCAGTAGAAGACAAAGAAATCAAGCTTTTCACAAAAAACCTTTTCAGTTGTCGTAGTACGTTTACACCTGGTTGGAAACAAGCTCATTTAACTAAGGCAAGGGCTTACTTGCTCCATAAAGTAACACTTAACTGCTTTATGAAGTGTATTCAGCTCGATTGCCTCGTTTACTTTGACATTTTAAAAAAGTTTTATCAAAGTTTTATCATCGAATGTAAGTAGGCCTAACGTGACCGAATGAAAATTCCAGATGTTGTTCGAAAATTATTTTTCATTCAGTGACACTAAAATAAGCAATCTCAATTCATTTGCTCACCATAAGTTAGGAATAAAGCGGATTACAACAGGATGGCATTTTGAACTGTAGATTTAAAAAAAGTTCTATCACCGAATGTAAGTAGGCCTACGTGTCCGAATGAAAATTCCAGATGTTGTTCGAAAATTATTTTTCATTCAGTGACACTAAAATACGCAATCTCAATTCATTTGCTCACCATAAGTTAGGAATAAAGCGGATTACAACAGGATGGCATTTTGAACTGTACATTTAAAAAAAGTTCTATCACCGAATGTAAGTAGGCCTAACGTGTCCGGATGAAAATTCCAGATGTTGTTCGAAAATTATTTTTCACTCAGTGACACTAAAATACGCAATCTTAATTCATTTGCTCACCATAAGTTAGGAATAAAGCGGATTACAACAGGATGGCATTTTGACTTGTACATTTAAAAAAAGTTCCATCACCGAATGTAAGTAGGCCCAACATGTCCGAATGAAAATTCCAGTTGTTCGAAAATTATTTTTCATTCAGTGACACTAAAATACGCAATCTCAATTCATTTGCTCACCATAAGTTAGAAATAAAGCGGATTACAACAGGATGGCATTTAAAACTGTAGATTTACAGAGATTACAAATCCCCCGATACGAACAAACATTGCTGCTCACTTTCCAAAACCGACGAGGAGAAATGATAATCTCGAGGTTTCTCGCGAGATGCTAGTAGTATCCGCCATCTAGTGATGACATAGAAAATCACAAACGTTGGTTTTTTTTTAATATTACGATAGATTAAATTTTAAAGATTTTTAAATTTTAAACACCCGAATCAAAAAAAAAGTAATGTGGTGGAAGTTTGGAGGAATTTAAGTGTGATTAGTTTCAACATTTTAAACATTTTATATTTTTCTATTCCTCAAATATTTAAAAAATGTAGTAACTTCCAATTCCATTCTTATAAGTTGATGTAAAGTAATTTTGCAACTACAGTATCAATTAAACCCGCTTATCAGATTTCCAACAATTTTAGTTAATTTATAATAATTGGTTACGAGTTGTGTGTATTCGACCCAAAGAGAAAACGCCTCTTTGGGTTTCCAACGAGTAGACGTTGAATAAGAGAAAACAATCATAAAAAAACTTCCCAAAGTTGTAATACGCACTGTAACAATACATATAAACTTCTTTGACAGAGATGATATTTTATCTTGCACCCTAACTTTATCTGGTATAAAATAAGCTTGAAGTGAGTGTGGCCAAAGTAGAAACACGCCAACGTCTGCACCGAGTCCCCTAGCTCATGGGCAGATAGAGCATATTAAGCTACCAAGATAAAACAAAACCAAAGAAAGTAAAAAAAAAAGTAAAGCTTAATGCCGCTTAGCGACACCTGAGATCATATGATTGGCTTAACGTTGCTGCTAGGACCAAACGGGACGGGACGGGACGAACAAGAATCAATAAAAATTCCTGCTACACACACAAAACACAATAACTGAAGAAATTCTGACTACAAAACAATCAAATTTTCTTGTAAGATCCCCTCCAAGACGAAACCAGGGGGAACCACAAGGAGATAAGAAGTAGGACACGCTTTACTTGCTCCATAAAGTGTACTTAGGCACAGGTAACAAAAACCAGAGCCTTAAATCAATTCAAAGTTATAGGCTGGTCCACCCAAAACTTTACTGACGGTGAAGAAGGGTTTTCCTATTCCAATAGTGCTCAGATTTATTCATTTGTTATCAATTCAGAATTAAAGCTGGTCTGCTCGCCGCTAAAACAAATGGCGGTCTGATCAGATCTCGATCTCGGGAAGTCACGTTCTGAATATTATTTCGTTAAAACCAGAGTAAACGATGACAGATACCGTCCTCGCGTGGTAGTGAGTAAACTAATCTGGAACTTTCTTTGGTGAAAGTAGAAAAAATAACCTCAAATGTCAGTGGATATATATGAGCTGAACAAAATTAAGTGATCAGGTCTAATCTGTGGGTCTAATTCGAGCTCTTGTAAGGCGTTTTCGTGGCAATTGATCGAAGAGAGGTCAGTAAGGTGGGTGGTTACTATGTGACATATTAGATAAAATTTATTATACGATTACATTTTTACCAATACAGCCTTTTTGAGTTGGTTAAATTAAATTTCAGCATTTTGCTTTCTAATCGAAACGACAGTATAAAAAATATAGTTTTTATAATGGAAAGTAGAAATAAATGATGTCAGTCTAATATTGCTAAAACAATCACAGAAATTTTAGAGTTATTAGTTTACTCGAATTAGACCCCAGATTAAACCTGATCACTTAATTTTGTTCAGCTCATATATCCACTGACATTGAGGTTATTTTTCTACTTTCACTTGAGAACGTGGTTTAATTTATTGTGTTCAAATCTGCCACTGGATGGCAGCATAGATTAATCTAAGTACTACAGGCAGAAGAAAACCAGCCAGTGTATTTTTAGTGATGACCATAACTATTCAACTGAGTAAAGTACCAAAAAGAAAGAACTCACAGCTGAAAATGAAATAACTGGCAATAGCATAGTCATGCTAAATCCATTGTCTTTATGTTCATAATAAATAACTTTAAAAAAAATTGAAGATCCCCAAGACAATTTTTGCAAGGGAGAGTGTCATCACCCATATTTGAAAAAAAAAATTTCGTCTTCCAGATGCAGACGCTCTCAAATATGTTGCACACATTTGGAATTAACCACATTTATGATCCAAAATTACAAATATAAGTTTAAAATATTTTAAACTTATATTTGTAATTTTGGATCATACAATTTGAATCCAAATTTCAACAGAAAATCAAATATGGCGCCGAGCGAACAACCGTAAGTGTTATGAAAGATGTCTTTCGTTTTTAAAAAACCATTTAAAACAACATTTTTGTTTAGAGAAACTAATAGATAGACCAATCAAAAATGTGCAGTTCACAAAAGAGAAAATGAAGTTTTAAAAAAGGGAAAACAAGAGCTGGATGAAGGCATAGGTAGCATCTTTAATTGTAGCTACCTGGGTCTTCTGTTATTATGGTTAAGTAGATTAGGAGGAAAGAAATCTATGTCCAATGAAACATGCTGAAAGAAACAAAAGTCCAATGGAATAGAGTGGAAAAGAAGCAAAGTCCAACTGAAGAAGGATGGGAAAGTCCTTTGATGGGAAAGTCCTTTAGAACAAAGTGGAAAAAAATTCTAAGTTATTTAGGCTTATGGGGTTAGGGGCTTCAGCACAACTTCCAAGTCGACTTAGGATGTTCCAGTCAACTGAAGAGTCCCCAGTAGACGACTAGAAAGCTGAGGGAAACTTGGCTCCAACTCTTAAGTCGACATAGAATGCCTCTGGTCGGGCAAGCCAACTCACAAGGTTTCTATTGGGAGGCAGAAAGAGGAGACGTTACATGCGATACGAAACAAGGTCAATTTGCTGAAAAGGTTCACCGCCTCTGAAGAAGTTATTACCGGAAAGGTTATTAGATTTGCGTAAGAACTTGTTTAGGCCATAGAGAGAACTGATTCTCCATTACACTTCTGCTTGGTTACAGAACAATAAGAATTGAGCATTAGATACAAAACAGTAATTGTTTAAAGAAAATTCTAGAAAAGGAAGTGATCTCATAATAGGAAATACAAATAAAAATAGAAAATTCAAGAAAGGAAGTTATTTACAAATGATTAACAATACTAAAAGAAAAATGATGTAATAATTATACTAAACAAATAACATGTTTTAATTTTGGTCCATAACAGGACTTCTGCTGAAGAGGGTAAAATAAAAGTTCCCAAGTAAAAAAATTGCAAAAATTTTGCAAAAAATTTTGCAGTAATTGGCCGCTTTTTTTTTTTACAAAAAATTTGCAAAATTTTATAAATTATGAAAAAATTTTGTCTAATTTTTGTGAAAGTTTTGTAAAAAAAAAAAAAGCGGCCAATTACTTGCAAAATTTTTTTGCAAAATTTTTACAAATCTTTTTTCTTCGATTGCTTATAAGAGCCAAAAAATTTTCTCTAGTTTCTTTATAACATAAAAATTGACATTTTCATTTTCAGGATTCAAAACTAAAGATTGGCACCATCGCTATTGGATGATTTGTATTGGTATGAATACCATGAAATTTCACTTATCACCAATTTTTTGCACACCACAACGTTTTCAAAAATAAAGATGAAACCATCAAGATGGAGAAGACATATTTCTTTGGATCAATTCTCCCAAGAGCATTAAGAACAAAAGGCAGCATTTTTTTTTCCCCTTTCTTGCGGTTCGGTTGATTCCCACGCCTCAATCTGCTGCTTGTTGTGGCCGCAGGGCGACCGTCATTTCTCGCCCATCAGCCGATGACGGACTGGCAAGACTCCCGCCGCGCCAACCGAGCCAATCGGATAAGTGGGCGTGGTTGAACCTCCCCCACACTGTTGGTTGCCAGAAGGAGTACACAAAAAATTGATCTTGTCCATCTTTTAGAAGATGAGCAAGAGGATAAATTTATTTACTTCATTTTTTCTAAAACTTTTGCTTTTATCCATTTTCTAATGGGTGTAACGCCACTTTCACTCTCCAGTCTACAAGGCCTAAAAGTTCAGTGTTATTTCCTATTTTAATTTTAAATCTAAATCATTAGAGATTAATGTCTAGTCATTAGATTCAATCATTTGACATTGATTTCATAAAAATTCATTTTAGTGAATGATTTTGGTGTGTGTAATTCAAATGTATGCCAACAGATGGCAGCTTTGCATGGAATTGCTCATCAACCAAGAATAGTTGTTATCACACAACTGCAGAGCAACGAGAAGCAATTCTTGACTTTAGCAATGTATATAATTTTTAGTCAGATTTTACATAACAAACTCATAACAATGCCATTTCCATAGAATGTAAATGAATCATATCTAGTTAAATTAATGCAAAAATAAACCATAAAACCATAAAATAGAAAAAATTGCCATAAAAACACAGATATGGTAGATTGGCTCATTACAATATGGAGAACATCTCTTACACCTCTCAAAATTTTGTTATAATTTTGTCATTAACTGCAGTTATTAATTGTAATTATCAATTAAAATAGATGCAACCATTTTCAATTTAAATGCACCTATATAAGCTCAGCGTATCTCTTCACCATTTAACAAAAACTCCTGAAATAAGATTGTCAACAGTGAATTTTTACCATTCTTTTGTGCGACATAATAAAACCCAGCGTTCAGATAAGATAAGTGTCCAGGGTCATCTCAGGTAGTCAATTGTGTATCACAAAAGTTGTTCAAAGAGGGCTTTAAGTCGTGGCCGATGTCGACAGGGACATTTCTTACGCGCCACTAAACGGCGTTAAAAGGGCACGAGGAGAAGCGAGAGACAAGATTGAAAGGCGTGCGTACGCTCCTTGGGCGCTCTTTGCATTTCAAGCAGATTGCTGCAATTCTCGCACCCACACGCGCCGCCCTGAAAGTGATGGACGGCCACTCGAAAGCTCCCTCTTTGCCTGCCAACTCAAACGAATATTCTACGACTTATTTTTACGAGGTAGAAAACACGAACCCCGCAGTCAGACAAGTGAAGCGTGAGAGCAACAATTGATTCAAATGAAAATAAAATTTAACACTTTAAAAATATTCAAATCACAATTTTACTCTGAAGATGTTTTGTAAAATTGTAACATATCTCGTTATTGAAAACTCATGAGTTGGTGGCATCTCCTTTCTCTGGCATTATCAATCTGTTTTTGCAGATTTTTTTCGAGCTCCTCTCAGTATCAATGTTTACTAAAATGGTAGTGCAGCTATACCCTGTGGCTCTTTCAGTTTGGTCTTTTTATGTTGGCTCGTCTTGTGGATGTAATTTTGGGGAGGTATTGCAATAGTAACTTGGTCTTGCCTGGTTTGCGCATTATGCTCCGTTTTTACTGATCTTAAGTCAGTTCCCTCTAATTGGCCCTTCTTATCCTACAAGACCAACTTGAACCCATATACCTAATAGAACCCATATGCATTAAAGATGCCATCATGAAGTTGATCCAAGTAAAAAATTTGCAAAAATTTTGCAAAAAAGTTTTGCAAGTAAATGGCCGCTTTTTTTTACAAAATTTTTGCAAAATATTTGATAATTTTCAAAAATTTCATAAAAATTTTACAATTTTTTTGCATAATTTACAAAATTTTGCAAATTTTTTGTAAAAAAAGCGGCCAATTAATTGCAAAATTTTTGCAAATTTTTTTTACTTGGGTCGATGTTCCAGATAAAAAAGTAAATAATAAATAAATTTCTGTTTATAGAAAATCATTCCGCTGAAGGCATCACCCGCAAACGAAGCATTCAATCATCATACAAAGAAGTATGCACTTATTTTTCACGAGTTAATTGAATATTAATAAAAATAGCTATTTTCAAAATTCATAATAAAGTTTAAGCAGAGCACACAGCTAAAACCCAACTAGTTTTAGAAAATATATTTTACTAGAACACCGTCGCAAAACACTTGTAAAACCAATTGAATGTGCAATTGGATGGATAAAAGTTGGAGGAGGGAGGAGAGTTGCACAAGGGACGCGGTCACTGTATGTTTAAACACCTAAAGAGGCGTCAATTCAAAAACCAGGCCTAGACTATAATTGCGGTAGACCATGGGCTCACCCCAAAAAATTCGAGAAGCTTATTTTGTCACCTAAAATCTATTATTTGCATTTTGTGATGAACGACATTTTTACACCTACTCTACACTAATGGTGCAAATCCTCAATCTTACTTCACTGGCTTTTCTTGAAAGGCACATGAAAACAAAAGTAAAAGTGCAAGTGAAGAAATGAGAGATATTTCGGATAAAATTATGGGAAAACTATTTTAAATTCTTTTCATTCATCACAAACAAATTTCAGATTCAATATAAAAAATTTTTTTATAAATTAGTTTAAAATGCTAATTAGTATAGGGGGTAAATAAATATGAACTTAATAGAGCGAGCCTAGTATTAATATGCTGCACAATACAAAAGAAACTGGTTTTTAATTGCGTTAATAAATCTAGCTGCAGGCAGCCATGATTGAGTTGAATGTGTCTCGCTGTAGTGATTCACGGCCGAAGGTCGGTTCCAACTTGTCTTACGCGTCTTCCGGTTTGCGTGAGAGAAATGATGCCTCAACTGAGTTTGCATCAGAACGCGTGCGCAGGAGACTTCCCTTCTCGGTAGGGAAGCACGCCTCACAGCCAACGGAAGGAACTCTTGTTGACATTAAACCCAGAGTAGGTGGACTTTGATTTCAGAGGCGAGGGAAAAAAGATCAATTTAGAATTGATTTTGTTTGCGGGTAAGAGTAATTACAGAAGAATTGAGAGAACTGAGGCTAATAAAAATACAAATGATTTTTTTTTTTGTTAAAGATGCAAGTGTATGGCTCACTGGATTCGTTTGTATTTCTTTACACGCGATGAAACTCATGTAATTTTGATTGGCGCCTTTTGAAAGGTTGTCGAAATTCGTAAGCCCGCCTTTGGTGAGATGACAGCATAAATGCATGATCACTCAGTTGGTAGTTATTGGTGAGAAAATGTACGGCTGTTTGAAAAAAAATTGGACAAGAAGTGAGACAAATTTTTAAATAAGACAAAAATGCCTAATATTTGGCAAAAACTTTTGCAAAAGCTTTATGCAAAAGGAATTATTTTTCTTGCCAATTTTTTGTAAAGAGCTGTGTATTTACTTCAAAAAAAAGCTACGGATATTTTAGATACTAGTGAATACACTTTCTGATCATTCACATATGCCAGTTTTCTGTCAACATTACAAATACCCAAACCTAGAATTTTACCCCACAGCAAAGCAATAAAAAAAACTTGCCAAAAAAGACAAATATTTTGATTTATTTGTCTACCACCCTGTTTGTAACAGGATCAACATGATCAATGTCACTTTAAAAAAAAAAATTAGCTTTTTCTCGCCCTTCATAATTGGCACTCAATCGCAGCATCGTCCTCTTGTGGCTTCTCTCCTTTCACCTTACCCATGACGACGCCGTGCACTGCAGATGCGCCATGACCCCCATTACGAGGCTAAGTGGGCCATTTGGCGCGGCACCTCTGCCTTGGCGGCGTTGCTCACCCGTGCCAAAAGATGGTAGGCCCACTCCCACGCACACCCTTTTCGCCAGAGGGCGTCCAACACGCTTTTCATGTACCGACAAAAGCCGAACTTTTTTTTAAAGCCGACTTTATTAAGTCCAATAAAAACGGAAATGGATCTATGCAAAAATAAAAAAAAATTTATAAACTTCATGTTGTCAACAGATGGCAGGATGGAGTTGGAGATATTCAGGTCGAACAACAAACAGTCATTTGATGTGGAAATGAAAATGGCTGAGTCAAGTTGCTTTGGGGCGAAGGGGGGAAAAAGGGACCGTCAAGGGACGGATCATATTCGAGCCTCAAGTCATCCATCCGGAAAGTTTATTGAGAGCTGGAGTGAGAGAGACACACACCTGCCACACATGGCGTTCTCTGCACCTGATGGAACAAATGACGTCACTGTTTCGGAAAAGATCAAAGAAAAAGTCAGTGCAAATTGAAGTCGTGAAATTGATCCATGTGTGACATTTTTGTTTGGTGTTGTGAAGAGATGGAAGGTAATTGAAAAGGATTTTATTGTTTGTTTTTGTGTAGGGCTAAGTAAATCCTAGTTGTGCGGAGGTGGTTTGAGAGTTTCTGAGATTGGATTTTTATGATTTGATAATAAACAGTTCAGGTAGTTTAACTGATTATTATGCCAGCAAGTCATAATTTTGTTAAATTAGTGTTGTCACAAATTTCTTTCTACGTTTGACTTTTGCCCATGCACAATGTTAGGTTTGTACTCATTCCTTAGATCGTTTATGCTTGTCTCAAAGATTAAGCCATGCATGTCTAAGTACATACCGAAACAAGGTGAAACCGCGAATGGCTCATTAAAATGTTAGGTTTGTATTACAGTGTTAGAATAACTCCAATTTGAAATGAGCAGTTACAATATCAGCATAAAAAATTTAAAATAAGTTTTTACAAACGTTTAAATTTTAAATTTTTTTCACCTTGTAATTTTTTTTAACGGTTTTTATTTCCCCATTCCATTTTGTTTACTTCAAAGATTTTTATCCTTCGCATCTGCTCTTTTAATGCCTTTGTTCGTATCACGTGGCAAGGAACAGATCAAATACAAACAGCACACGCCGCTTGATTTACTAACAAAAATCAGGCATCGGCGTCAACACTCTGCATGTGTCAACCGGACGGAAGTGCGTGCCATGGTCTCAATGGCCACAAATAATATTTATACAGTACAAAGTCGAGTCCAAACCTATAATTGACTCAATTAAGCAGTCATTAAGAGTAGAGGGGGAAACAGTAATTTTGGTCATAGAATCAACCCCAAAAAACAAGTCAGTGGAGAAGAGGCAGCTGTAATTCCATCAAAAAGCTGCAATTTTGTAATTTAGGGAGTAATAAAATGGGTTACTGTAAATAAAGAGAGTTTATTCTACTGTTATGTAGTGTAATTCTTATTGATTTATCAAAAATATGTATATGGTGTTATCAAAATTTTTTGATTTGTAAAACTTTGGAGTTGTCAAATGCGTGTAAAATTCGCAGTTTGGCGAAATTTTTACGGAATCCGTTTAATACGGTTCATCCAAGAACATTATATACCAACTAATGGTGTTGAACTTCCTATATAAACTACCTCTTTTAACCGCAAAATTAAGTTCCAAATTCACATTTTAATTTTGCAGGCCAAAGTTTCATCTAGAATAATGGATCCCAAGTAAAAAAATTTGCAAAAATTTTGCAAAAAAATTTTGCAAGTAATTGGCCCCTTTTTTTTTACAAAATATTTGCAAAATTTTATAAAGTATGCAAAAAACTTGTAAAATTTTTGTAAAATTTTTGCAAATTGTCAAATATTTTACAAAAATTTTGTAAAAAAAAAAGCGGCCAATTACTTACAAAATTTTTTTTGCAAAATTTTTGCAAATTTTTTTACTTTGGATGCAACAGACCACGTAAGGTTTTCTTTTTGTTATTAAAATATTGATGATGTTGTGAAAAATATTGGTAATAAGTAATTCTTCAATATTTTTAACCCAAAGTTTAGCTTTTGCACTTATATTAATTCCAGTCATTTTAATACCAGCTGCACTACAGATATGAGATAATAATTTTCATTTCATTATTTTAATTGCCATGGCTATAAAACTGGGACTAATTAGCACGTGCCAAATGCTGTTCAATATTTTTAGTGAGCTATCGTTGGTACACCTAGTATCAGAAAAGCAATAAAGTAAGTAAGTGAGGCATACAAAAGAAATCATTACTTGACCTCGAAATAGAATTCGAATTGAAAAGGGAAAATTGTGTAACCCAAATCTTTCTCTTAGCCCCTAAAAAGTTGAAATGTGAAAATCTGATATACTGTACCATTCAGTCACCAAAGAGGGACCAAGAAATCGAAACTGCTTACCAAGTTTAAAGCTGATACAGCCACAAGTGAATGACAAACAAGCATGTAAATTCAAACACGAGAAGAGGACGGCGCTGGAGTCAAGAAATCAAGACTACTTTATATATTTTGGTATTGTGTGAATACACATGTTACATAACATAAAACCAGTGAAAGAAAAAGTATAGAGTAATGCATTTGCAGCTAAGAAGACAATTATTTGGATTCGTACTTAAAGCAAAATGTCTAAAAACTAGAAAGAAATGAGGCTTGACGTCGCCAATGGCTGCCAGGACCATAGCGACGGGGCCAACTGTACTAACCACCTTATTTTATTGCCCACGTCAAACATGTATTGTAAGTCAAAAACGAGAACATCGTTCATAACAAAAAGTAAAACTAGTAGCTAATAGCTACAAAACCAGAGCATCCATTTCGTTTACTCAAGAAGCCAAGAGGACGCAAGTGGGAACTTAAGACATGCTTTACTTTAAGGATACTCGGTCACTAGCGACAAAAAACAGAGACTTAACCAACTGCTATATGAAGTGTTCAGCCAGCTTAAGACTGAGAAGGCCCATTCTCTTCGGTGACGCGTCTTCTCGCGGTGCGGTGCGTTGAATTTAAAACTTCATTTTCATTTAAGCAGACTATACCCGTTATTTTTAAACTGCAGGTTAATGGACGAACTAAATTTTCTAGTTACGCAGATCCAGATTGAAAGGTGTGTTTGGGACAGGCTCATTAATGGGTTTAGATTCTGCTTCAAACCAAACTAGAGCATACGAATAGATGTAAATGAAAAAATAGATGTACCCATACGTGAAGAAACAGATGGAAAACATTGAATAAAAAAAATTTTCGTTAATTATGTTTATATACAGTAAGTTATGGAATATACTTCACTTATTACTGCATCTTACCCATGTAGGAAGAAGAAGAAGAAGGGCGCCTTTTTTCGATAGCTACCTCCCTGTTAACGACCATTTTCACAGTGAAAGACTACTGTACCAACTGCAACGAATCACACAGAATTACCAGCATAAAGAGTCCCAAGTAAAAAAATTTGCAAAAATTTTGCAAAAAAATTTTGCAAGTAATTGGCCGCTATTTTTTTACAAAATTTTGCAAAATATTTGACAATTTGCAAAAAATTGGCAAAAATTTTACAAACTTTTTGCATAATTTATAAAATTTTGCAAATTTTTTGTAAAAAAAAAGCGGCCAATTACTTGCAAAATTTTTTTTCTTGGGGTATTTAAGAACAAGAATTCGGACTTTTATGTATATACT
Organism: Pachymerium ferrugineum; assembly: GCA_034686365.1. Lineage (NCBI taxonomy): Eukaryota > Metazoa > Arthropoda > Chilopoda > Geophilomorpha > Geophilidae > Pachymerium > Pachymerium ferrugineum. The sequence continues at coordinate 17,571 of JAQGAS010000819.1, read as the reverse complement.
ATTCGTATAAAAATAGGAAAATGTTATAAGTCAGTCATTCATAGTTCGTTTCACTTGAAAAACTTATTTTGTAATAACCAAAATGTGATCAGAAAATTTTGATTTTGTTTTACCAATGATATGGCACCTTTCATTGATTGCAAATAATGGATCTTTTTCTTTCCTTGTTAGTTTTTTCCTCTGTCTCTTACCCATGTAAGAGACAGACGTCTTTTCCTACGTCTAGTGGATAGTGAATTTGATAAAACTAATCATGATAATGGTATGAAGGCAACAAAAATATCAAAAACTTTGGCACCTGAGCATAATAACAAAAATTTGTGGTCTAATAATTTACACAAACATAGTGCAACAACTGAAATATCAGCCCCTAAGATTAACCAGTTATTTCTTTCTCTTTAATTGTAAATGATATTTACAATATAATCACATTTATTCCATATGCCCATGCACTATGCTGCAAGGAAACTTTTAAGTATTCATTGCACGTACAAGGAATTGAATGGGCTCTATAAAGCAGATTAATTCTTCCTACAATTTCAGGTCAACAACAATATGGCACTACAATCAGCTTTTGAACCCTCCATTTTGCGAGCCCACCTTTACTCCTCTACCCTTACTTTTAATTATAGACATAATTAAACTTTTTGAGCTACCAATTCCAAGCCAGAAATCATCAATTCATTTCTTTACATCACTAAAGATTACTGAAATCCATATCATCATTTCCGACTCAATGCAATCATGCTCGTAAATGCTCAGGTTTTTAGTTTCGTTTTTTTGAACGCGTAGTGGTTAGTACGCACTTAAATAAATAATTACATTAAAGATGGTATTTCTATATGCCAATGCAGAACCAAAATTGGCAAAAAAAAGTAAATGCATTCATATTTACAACGTTTATTTCAGTATATATTTATAGATTTCTGCCGCTGCTTACTTAAATTTAACCTGGATAAGGAAATGACTTACGAAAGAAAACCACCCATACGTACATAACCCTCCTTGCGGAGAGAAGTACACTTTGTGCCGAAAGAAAAACCGATAAACTGGTTCTGCAAAATTCTGTTCTGTGCATAAACCCAAATAAATGAATTAACAAAAGTAGCAAATGGAAGAATTAGTGACTTTTAAAATAATCTTTAAAAGCAAAAGAAAATTCAAAATAAACAATCTTTTTAAACCAAAATGTCAAAATAAGTTTCCATATGTACATTATTACTAACAGTGTGATAACTGTTTAGAAAGCAATCTCTCCTTTTGTGGTTTCATTGGGTTTCCACAATTCCCCTCACTAGGGTGCTGTCAAATCGAAAGATGAGCAAAAAAGATCCCCCTGGATCGAGATGGTGCAATGTGATAGGAGGTAACAAAATGGAGGAAGAGGGTGAGGGATGGGATGAAAAGCGACAAAAGGAAATGCGTGTTCACCGAGCCAAAAGGCCAGCCCTAGGGGAGTCCAACATCACCTTTCACCTTGTGTGCCATAGATGCGCTTCAGTAATTGGCCAGCCTCGCCTCCGCGTTCCAACTTCCGCCCAACAACTAACCCTTTACCAGGCCATTTGTTTGATGACAAGCGGCCGAGTAAAGCGCCCAATCGCTAATAAATAATTCATTGCAGATCAGTCATCACATCGTCTGCACGTGCGCCCTCTTAAAATATATCCAATTGGTGACTAATGTAACCCGAGCTTCAAAGTTGACTGCCCCGTGTTCACCTGAAACGCTTTTCATTTAAACCTCAATCATTCACATACATGTAATATAAAAAAATTTTACTTTTCTAAAATTTTCAAAAATTGTTCATCAAATATTTAATTCGGTATATTTTTAGTAATACTAAAAAATTAAATATTTAGAAAAGTAAAAATTTTTTATTTGAGGTTTAAATGAAAAGCGTTTCAGGTGAACACGGGGCAGTTAATAATTGCGTTAATAACAATTCAAAATAACCAAATAACGAAATTAACAAATAACAAATCTTACCAACTATAAAAACTTTGAATGAAATGTTTGCGTGGCTTTTTCACGTGCAGAATTTTTCATATAAAGAAACGTTTAATAAAATAAATAAGAATAAAATGAAAGGTGCAATTAAACACGCGACGCTTGAAGCGGCAGTTTCCCCCACTTCTTAATTAACATCTTTTCATTACATGGGCGTGCTGCTAATTCGCAATTGACATTCATAAATTCACTAATTAACTCCTAATTAAAGGGTTTGTCGATGCAATTTCATTAGCAACAAGGATTATGTCATCGATTGTTTCGCGCAAACATCATCAGTAGGCGCTGCAAATTAATTCGCGTGTTCCCACACTCAACCACTGACGTAAAGCTACTGAGGGGAGATTTTTTTTTTCTCCGAACACTATACAAAAAAAAAATTAGAGATGAGATATTTTTTGATTGACAAGCCCTCATCTACTTTCGATTGGTCTGAAATGGTGCCCCCTTCTCACCATGACAACAGTAGGGTCAGGGTCAGAAGAGATGTAAGAGATGTCAATCATACATTTTTTTTGCGGCTTTTTTTACACACATTGGTATAAAAAAAGAACCTTCACTTTTATATAAAGTGCTTCTGGAATCTAGAAGGGTGGCTAAAGGTTACAAAAAAAAAATCTTGTAAAGGTGGTAAAGTTGGGGCGTCATTAATAGTGAAAGAAAGATAGAAACGAGGTTTAACGTCGCTAGTACGGTACTACTGTAGTAGCTGCTAAGGCGAAAGGCCCCAAGTAAAAAAATTTGCAAAAAATTTGCAAAAAAATTTTGCAAGTAATTGGCCATTTTTTTAACAAAATTTTTGCATAATTAATAAAATTTTGCAAATTTTTGTAAAAAAAAAAAAGAAATTATTTGAAAACTCGAAAGATTCCCCAATTACAACATTCCAGCTGTGTGAACTTCCGAAAAATTTAAATATATTAAAGCGGTCAATTACTTACAAAATTTTTGCAAATTTTTTGAGAATTTTTTTACTCGGGAAGATCCAACAAAAAATCCAACAATAGTGAAAAATCCATCAATAGAAACAATTTAAAATCCACCATTTTTAGTTTGTAATATTATTATTTATAAGGATGGGATAATCTCATTCCATCCTTTCACTTCCATCCACAACAAAAACTCAACTCCAGAAGTCTTTCACCCAACCCAACCCCTAGAATTTACTGTAACTACTATCACAGGGTATCACGGATGCACCAATTAAGGGGAAGTTGTTTCATGTATAATCACACATTTCAAGAAAGAGAGAGGTGGAGCACATCAAGTGAAAGAAACTTGGCATTTTTTTACTAACCGGATGCTGACAGCGACGGTTCACTAACCTCACGTGAAACAAGCAAAATTCTTAGGTTTTATTTTCTCATACAGAACTTTGAAGGGAGTTAAAAAAAAAAAAAAAAGATTGAAAAACACGACGGCGAACCACTGACGAGGTTGAGTTAGCACTCATTAGTGCGTGACCGCAACGTTTCATGCTCGGAGGTGTGAATGTTACGGTAACGAACAACCCCAATGGCCCACACCTCTTGCGTGAATCAGACGATGGGAGTGAGGGGTGTGGATGTTTTTAAAAGCTTCTAATTAGCCAATCAGTGGAACGCTACATCGTTCATTGAATGGGCGTTTGTTTTTTGTGATACGACGCTTCCACGCCTTAAAACAGTGGCAAACTTAACACGGTCTTTTCTGCCTTCCCCCTTGCATCTATTGAAAACAAGTGAATACAATGACAAGGGTGAATTCCAGCACCTGTGAACAGCAGGTGTGCAACTTGATCCGCGCCCAAGATACTGTTTTCTTTTGAGACAGTATTTTTTTCCGTTTATTATTTTTAATCTTAAGTTTGGCCAGTTATAAAACAGGAGCAATTAAATGATAACAACGAACCAATTAATTATACAGAATTTTTTCTGTGTTTGGGTAGTAGTAATTACCCAAGTAGTATTACCAGTAGGTCAGTTGCAACTCTTGAATAACTTGGCAGAGGGATTTATTATTTCAAGGACAGTATGCAAATTTTGTTATGCAGACATGCCATAGCTGCATCTATTCTTGCATAACTTATGTTATAACTTGTACAATATTCCTCTTAACTTAATATACTTTTGGCGTAAACTTACAGAGATAGCCAATTATTCATGGTCTATTCTACCAATATCCTAAGCATTTATAGCAAGAATTATCTATAAATTTTGATTCTTATGAAACATGTTAATGAAATTTAATTCATTAAACTGAAACAAAAAATTTTAAATTTTATACTTTCCTTTTTAAAGTTAACGATTGCATAAGTAATTAAGGGCAGTTGTAAATATAGCTATAGCTAGACTTAAGAACCCTAAGGTGACTTTTTCTAGTGAGTGTAAAGGATTTTGACAAAAACTACAACAGATTAGACTATTTTTGTACGCAGAAATTCCATAGGACCAAGAAAGGGGGGAGAGAAAAGAACACAAAAGACAGCGGGGACCTCTCGCCGTCGTCTTTGGCTCTAGGGGGCGGGGTGGAGTCCAGATGAATAGCGGCAGCAAATTGCTCCCAATTTTATTCAGCCTTGCTTTCACTCGCATTGGCGCCATTTGACTCGTGAGAACGCGCGGCAAAAGGCGCGCGGAAACCGGCGCGCCATTGTTTGTGTGGGGTAAGCGATAGGGTCGGGCCACACCCCACCGTGAGGGGGCGGCTTTTGTATACCAAAGTTAGGAGTTAAAATCCTACCCCTGACCCCTCTGGACCAAACCCCATTTTAGATTAGGTTACAGTAAAGCGACTTGAGAGGTTCAAAAACCTGAAGGGGGGAAAGAAAGCGACCTGCAGTTTGACTCGCAATCCTGTAGCCAGGTGTCGCAGTTTGGACTTGATTGAGTGTAAATAGAGTGTGGTTAGAGATGGCAAGAAGTAGGCAATGAAGCTTAATGATCTTTTGCCACTTCTGCTCATGATGGGTGCAATTGTTTTGCAAGAGCACACAATGGTGCCCAAATCGATTGGCCTACAAAAGGTGGCTGTGAATCACGGGTCGCTTTTGTTTTCTTATGTGAATGTCGATAGCATCACACTCAGAAATTGGTATTGTTTTTCAAGAGACGAAAAAACCCCCACCATGTGGGTGGGCAGCTGTGGCTCTCTGATAAGGGTCAGGGTTAGCTAATCTCCCTAAACACGCATTAGCCGCTCTGCATAAGGCTAGATCACATTCATTCAACCTTATGTACAGTTAATTGCAGTAGGTATATTACTGCAATTACCTCAAAAAAAGATAAGGAAAAATCTGCCTAATTTGCTGGCTTACCACCTTATTACATTGAAATAATTTGTTTTTGTAGTAAACAAAAGATAGCAAGTAAACATCAGGAAAAAAGTTGAACGCGTTTTCTAGTTCCGTAAAGTATACTTGGTCAACGCCATAGAGACCTACTGCTTTACGGACAAAATGCTAGAAAACTATGGGTTGTGGTTAAAAATAACAGAGCATTGTGGCCTATATCATCACACAACCAATTGAATATAGTCTATTCTCGTTAAATTTGGCCACTGGTAGAAATTAGAAGCAATATCGGCGTATTATAACGGATTCTACCAGAGCATTATGTGTGAAAATTGTACGAATTTACCAGGAAGAACTAAAAAAATAAAAAGCGGAGGTTATATATATATATATATATAAAAAACCGCTTCAACAGATACTTCAATCTTCATAAATTGTACCATGAAGACAATTAGACGATTACTTCGATTAAAATTCAAACTAAATTCGAGTATAAGGAGTGAATTTTCTCGAATTCGAAGACATTGATTACGAAGGTGACATGGTTGATCGTCGTCACGAAAGGAACGTCGTTGCATCGACTTTTTACAGAATTACAGCTCAAAAAATGGCAAAATAAGGCCACAATTAAACCCTTGAGCATAGAACAAAACCTTTCTAAACGTTTTGGTACTTTGAGTGGACGGATGGTTAAGATATTTACCCGATAAAACCCACTACCAAATTTAGCTAATCTTTCAGCACATCGAGGTTCAAAATGGCGGTTTTAACTTGCCGTTAGAGGCCGCCTCCTGAGCAATGCGCATGTGCAGTTTAAGATTATGCATCACACCACCTATTTGTACTGAGAAAAAAATTAACAGATTTATGAATTCTAGGATTTAACAAATTTCAAAATTTGAGGAGGAAATTCAAACTTCGCCTAAATTGAATATTTAAAAATCTAGAAATTCAATGGAAATTTATCGTGGAAATTATGAATCTTTTCGTACCCTACTCTGCACGGTATAATAAGAATAAAATTACAACGTGTCTCAAGAACCCTAAAAAATAGGCAAAATAAGGCCACAATCAAACCCTTGAGCATCATACAAAACTTTTCTCAACGTCTTGATACTTTACGTGGACGGATGGTTAAGATATTTACCCGTAAAAACCCACTCCCAAATTCAGCTAATCTTTCAGCACATCGAAGTTCAAAATGGCGGTTATAACTTGCAGCTAGAGGCCGCCTCCTATGAGCAATGCGGTTTAAAATGCGGGTGTGCAGTTTAAAATTGTGCATCACGCTTCTCTATATGTAAGAAAAGTATTGAGAAAAAAATTAACAGATTTATGAATCCTACAGAACGCGTTTTCTAGTTCCGTATAGTACACTTGGTCAATGGTCAATGGTCAGACGCCATTGAGACCTGCCAGCTTTACGGACAAAATGCTAGAAAACTATGGGTTCTGGTTAAAAATACACAGAGCATTGTGGCCTATATCATCACACAACCAATTGAATAGTCTTTTCTCGTTAAATTTGACCACTGGTAAATTAGAGGCGACATCGGCGTTTTAGGGTTATAAAAGAAGACGAGTTGGATTTGAAGATTAAAAAGCAGTTCAAGCTCATAAAATAGCAAAATAAGACCACAATTTAACCCTTCAGAATCATACAAAACCTTTCTCAACGTCTTGATACTTTACGTGGACGGATAGTTAAGATATTTACCCGAAAAAACCCACTTCCAAATTCAGCTAATCTTTCAGCACATCGAAGTTCAAAATGGCGGTTATAACTTGCAGCTAGAGGCCGCCTCCTATGAGCAATGCGCATGTGCAGTTTAAAATTGTGCATCACGCTTCTCTATATGTAAGAAAAGTATTGAGAAAAAAATTAACAGATTTATAAATCCTACAGAACGCGTTTTCTAGTTCCGTCTAGTACACTTGGTCAATGATCAGACAAAAGTTGAACGCGTTTTCTAGTTCCGTAAAGTATACTTGGTCAACGCCATAGAGACCTACTGCTTTACGGACAAAATGCTAGAAAACTATGGGTTCTGGTTAAAAATACACAGAGCATTGTGGCCTATTATCATCACACAATCAATTGAATAGTCTTTTCTCGTTAAATTTGACCACTGGTAAATTAGAGGCGACATCGGCGTTTAAGGGTTATAAAAGGAGACGAGTTGGATTTGAAGACTAAATCGCAGTTCAAGCTCATAAAATAGCCAAATAAGGCCACAATTTAACCCTTCAGAATCGTACAAAACCTTTCGCAACGTCTTGATACTTTAAGTGGATGGATGGTTAAGATATTTACCCGAAAAAACCCACTACCAAATTCAGCTAATCTTTCAGCGCATCGATGTTCAAAATGGCGGTTATATATAACTTGCAGCTAGAGGCCGCCACCTGAGCAATGCGCATGTGCTGTTTAAGATTATGCATCACACTTCCCTATATATAAGAAAAGTATTGAGAAAAATTAACAGATTTATGAATCCCTACAGATTTAACAAATTTCAAAATTTAAGGATGCGATTCAAACTTCGGAAATCTAAATTGAAGATTTAAAAATCTAGAAATTCAATAGAAATTTATCACAGAAACTATGAATCTTTTCGTACACTACACTGCAAGGTATAATACGAATAAAATTAAAATGTGTCTCAAGAACCTTAAAAACAATTTTTAAAAAAATCCAGTAAATACAAAATATTTCATCGATTACATCTTCCACTTAATCATGTTGCAATCGAGAAAAATCCTAGACGCGATCAAAGCCTAAGGGCTCAATTTCACCCCTGCGGAATTCGGCGTCCACCGGCAGCCCGCAATTAGCTCTGAGTGACATTCGCTAGCCAGACTACACTTGCGTGCAACGTTGTTTAACCTAAAATGAAAAACCCAACCAAACCAAAAAAAAAAAAAAAAAAAAAAAAAAAAAAATAAAAAAAAAAAAAAAAAAAAAAAAAAAATGGAGGGCACAATGCAACGGACGCCGCGCACGAGAGCCTTGCGGCAGCCATTGTTCGATAAGCACATTCATCGAAAGGCTAATTATCAATAAAACCGCAAATTAAGTGCTCCATGTCCTAAGGGCAGAGTAGCGGGGACGCTAACCTGTTGCTCGCGCGTGTTAAATCGATGACAACGTTTGTGGTTTGTCGTCACTTTTGAGTGATAGAAGTCTCCCTCAACCACCCCCTCGTGTGTCAACTCTTGTAAACAGGTCGACTTGATTTCCCCATTGCAGTCGCACCTGGAACAAAAAAATATTCCATTTACTAATTATACACGGTGGTCTACAAGATTTAATCTGCGGTTTTAAGATGTCTTGATCCAGTGAATGAATCAATCTGGAAATTGACATCAAAGACGACTTTTGTCTCTTCATCAAACAACTCGTCAAACATTTGACGAGAAAAAAAGTACGGGGTCTAAGTAAAGTGTGAAAGAAGCAGCTGCTTTTGGTAGGTTGAAGAGCGGAACGAAACGTTATTGCGTCCAAGCGGAACCGGAAGGCAGCAAGGCCAGATTAAGGTCAGCGAGCTCCGTCTATGTTACGGCTGTCACGTTATAAAGTGAGAGAAAATGGTTAGGTTTTTAAACATGCTCAATGCGAGTGGTAATGAGGGCGCTGTATCGGGGAAAAGTTTCTCATGGCTCACGTCAGGGGGCGGATGGACACCTGCCAAGAAAATAGTTGACAGCCCCACGCCCACTCTTCTATGCACACCCACTGTCCCTTAGTTTAATTACTGAATTTTTGGCTTGGAGGTAAACTCGTTTTGTTTTGGTTTGGACTTTTCAGTTTGTTGGTTCTGTTGTAGGAAACTCAGCATAGGGGCTTAGGACTCATTTCGATTAACAGAACGGCAAGGTTTCTTTATTGGATTTGTTTTACAAAGGTTTGTATAAGGAGTTTATGATGATTTCATATTTGAAATGCCCCTACATAGTTCTTTGTAGTTTACAAACTGCAACTTTTTTGTAGTAAATAACAACTTTCTCGTTCTTATTGCAGGTCTGTCTCTTGTAAATAAATTGTTGTAGTTTCTATTAACACATTTTGGGTGTATTAAGAAGGCTGAATGCTTTTTCCATTAGATCTCTCTGGTTGTTGTCACCTGTGACTGTGTATACTTTATAGAGCAAGAAAGACTTCCTACCTCCATGCGGTCTCCCCTGGGTTCTTCTTGGAGGTCTCTTGGCCTCCTTGAGGAAGCAAAATGGAATCTCTGGTTTAGTAGCTTTTAGTTATTAGTTTTAATTTTAGTTAGTAGTTGTTGTGTTTTTGTCTGCTTTTGTACGGATATGTTATGTCCTGTCGCGTATGGCTTTGGCAGTCGCAGGCGACGTTAAGCCTCATTTCTTATTTTACAGTGTATGATGTTTGCAGTTTACAGTTTAAATAAATAGCACATTTGGTTTCCTGATTGAGAGTGATTGATTACACTGTCGTCATCTTCAAAAATTATTTGCTCAAAATAGTTGAACAATTTTACATCAAAAAATATTCTGTAAACATGTAAACAAAGAATAAAATTTAGTGCCCGTCATAAAAACCAAAACAATTTAAACATCTATTAAAAATCTATTCCAGATGAGCAATATACGTTCTCTTACATAACACAATTTTTTTTTTTCATTTTATTAACAACTATTTATGTTATCTATAAATTATTGATATCGTGTTATTGAAAGAGATGCAATTGAATTGGAAATGGGGATAAAACACGAATAAAACATCAACTTGACTCAATGTTTCAGAGCGTCTTTCAAGGCGTGGTAACTGATAGCGGCGCCATATCTGATGGATGTTTTATCTCCTTGTCGGGTGCAAATGCAGATGAATAAACAACTTCGACAACCGTAAATTCTCAACCTCTCAAAAAGAAGCATTTTGCGCGCTTTTTGTATCGTCATCTGGCACATAGAGAAAAATAATTTAAAAAATTAATTGGTCACGCTAATAAAACGTTTTTAAATAAAAAATAAAATATATACACTATAATAGATTCAAACTGTGAATAATATATAAGTTTACGTTTAAATTCCTACCAATTTAATGAAAAATGTTCAATTAACGAATTTTTACGTTTAACAAATTTTTGTATGGTTTAATTTAAAGATTCCCCAATCTGTGTCAGACGAGTCAGTGTTAAGAAATTTTCTGGAATAACGGCCTCACCGAAATAACTCAGAACAGAAAACGATGCTATTAAATTTTCGCATCAGTAAATCTGTCTAAGTCGCTTTCCAAAATAAGTTATTCATTGAGTCGAAGAAAAGAAATAAAGATTAAAAATAAGAGAAGAAGAAAAATAAGAGATAAAAAAAAGGAAACGAAGCAAAAAAAATTATTATGCTGAGTCTAATTTAAGAAAAATTAATGAAGTTGGCACAAATTCACCCGCGCGCAACTCTGTGGCTCCCCGTAGCGGCCGCGGTAGATTACAGGGCGTCGTCGTTTGGCAGGTGAGGGACGGGACGAGTCACGTGACGAAGCAAGTCAGGAAGAAATTCCCCACCTCGGGGGTCTCCTACCTGCTCATTAGATCTAATTCGTAACGAGGAGGGTGGGCAGTCAGTGGCTGGCCTCGACTCTCAAAATGCTGCGATTTCGACCTTGAGCAACCGAATTGAATTAATTGCCATTCAAATATTCGTAAATATTTCTGGAATCTGTTTATTAATTTGCAATTTCAAGCAATAAAAATTAATTTCACTCAAAAAAGTTCTACTTTCAACTTGTTTACAATTTTTTTAAACACTTTGAAACAAATAATAGCCATAATAATAACTTAAAAATAATAAACCTAATTACACTTCCCCTAAACTTGCAACACTTGAAATACAACCCTGTAAAACAACCTCCATAAATTATTTTAATAATAATTCCCAACCACAAAAAAAGTTAAAAAAAAAAAATTACAAAGTGTTTTTACTTTAATTTGGACACTTCTTTTAGCACCATTCTATTTTTCTGTCACAACCATCTTATTTATTCCACTCTACCAATTTGTCAAAACAATATATCTTTTTTTTTTCTCAACTCCAAACATGCTCATTTTACAGCTGAGAACTGCCATCCCTACATATGTAATTTCGCAGTTTATCCATTACCATATCTATTTTTCAAACCTTTTGATTTCAAATTTAACACACATGACAGCATTTGAAATGTTTTCCGTAATGTGATATTTTTTTTTTCACGCGGGAGCCTAATTCTGGATAAACTTCTTTCAACAACGCTTTTACACTCCGATTGCGTCTCGCGAGCTGTCTTCATTTGCATATCGATTTTTTTTTTTCAAACCGAGGGACGCTTCGTCTCCCCACATGTCAAAGAAAAAAAAAATTCCCACTTCGTTTTCATTTTTCCTCCCGCGAGGATATCCCCGTCCAGTAAATTAATCCCTGCGCGTACAGGAAACCGAATCGTGACGTCATCGCACGAGCGACATATTAGCCGGAAATTAAGCAACGATAGGCGAAAAAGATGTGAGCGTTTCTCCCAATACGACAAATGATTGACAGTCATGGAAAACGGGGCAGAAAAATGTCTTCAATGTAATCTGGGGAGCGAAATATTTTTTTTTTTATGTTATTCTCAATTTCTCTTTTTGCTTCGAGTGGGAAATGTGGCCAACACATTCCACACGTGGCGTCGAAAGAGATATAGACGCGGGCGTTTATTATTAGCAACGCCAGACACGGCACGAACACTTCATGACATTGCTCCAATTTGTAAAATAATTTTTTTTCTTCTTTTTTTTTCTAGAATGAAAAATATTAAACGTGTACATGGATAAGTTAAAAGATTTGACGCTGCTAGCGACCACTCGAGTCCTAAAAGTAAACAGACATATCCAAACTCACAGTCAGCTCCACAGCCAGAAATTTATGGAAAATAAAAAGTTTAAAAAACGAACCCGTAATTTCGCATGGTGCAATGGTCATGCTCAACTATTTTTCCACTGCTCGCGAGGCATACTTTTCGATAACTTTTTCGCAATCACAAGTTATTTTGCCACTAATAGGACAATGCTTTACTTACAAACAGACCGATACTCATCGCGGGTCCAAGGTGAGATGTTATTTTATTAATCTTCCATGAAACCTCAAATATAACTAGCCAAGTACATTCATCTTACAAAAAGGAGTGTTTTTAACCCATATTTTTAATGAATCGATAACGTGAAACCCCAGAAATACGTTCAAATCACACCGAAGCGGCGATTAGCAAATCGGGCGCCATGTTGAGAATCCAAATTGCGAGTAGCGGGCGTTTGGTGCATTTCTCCCACGTTCATTTTATCACGGGTTTTATGGAGAACGTGTTTTACAAACATTTGCGAAAATAGTTTGCGACATATTTTGAATACCCCTACAATTTGCAAGCTAATCGTATTAGGGGTTTCATAAATGATTAGCTTGTCACGTGATGAATATGGACCAATCAAATTGGTCCACAGTATATTACATGACATTCGCTTACACCAAAATCATCAAAATCAGATAATCCCCTATTTTTGAAACTCCCTAATCTAGAAACTGCAAAACAGAACGGTAACGAACTGCCATGTATATATATTAAGAAAAACAGTTAAGTAAATTATAAAAAGAGGGTCGGGAGAAAATAATAAACTGCTCACTTTTTTTGATGGGATGAAGTTACCAACATCACTTTCTCCCCTCTTTTGTACAAACCCTTTAGGTCGTGAGGTGCCAATCAGATATTTACCCAGGTGGAAGAAGGGGTTGAAAAGAAATTTTTTTTTTTAATGTATAGACAGTGGTTCCCCGAGTTCTCCGTTTGAAAACTTGTTTGGGAACGACTCGCGTCTCGAGTGGGGGTTGGAGGGTGTTGGGGTGGTTAAAAGGTGGTGGAATGTTACGCTCAATTGGCTTCTAAGCAACACCATCCGCACTCATCTCCGCCCGATTGAGGCTCAACTATTTTTTTTCTTTTTTTAGTTTAACCGCCCACGCATTCCGTTAGTGTGGAACGTGGTTGCGTCTAATGACCGGTCGTCCACGCCCGGGCTTCAGGGGTTGAAGGGAAAAGAGCGTGTTCATCAATGAGTTGGATTTCTTGAGGGGGAAAATGTAGCAGATGGCATCGCACATCATCTTGTAAGGATGGCTTTGAGTGACCGGTCAATGGGTGGTGGAGGAAATGGTTTTTGGGGTGTAGGATGTTGGGTTGGGGAAGTAAGAAATTGAGATTTCATCTTTTTAAAATTTTGTTTAATTTTGGACAAATTTCAAAGTCTCAATGGAACAGCGCCATCATGGTCATTTAATCGAACAATTTTATTGACCATTTTCTCAACACAAAAAATTTACCCCAAAAAAAAAAAAAAAAAAAAAAAAAAAAAATCCAAATCCACGACTTAATTCACACCAACCTAGTCCCCAACAAAACCGAACCCTCCATTTAATTTAAACCCAATTTGTTCTCCTTTGTTACCGCGGTCAAGCATCCTTGGAAGAAAATATGCAAATTAGCATCATTGCTCAGCTGTGAGTCAATACAGGTAAAAACCGGTTAAGAAACAAGAGGGGGAATGCAAATCAACTGTTGCAGTGAGAGGGGAAAAGAAAACTTCACTGTCAACAAGAAAATTCCCAGTCTGCAAGTGGACAAAATTCTACGAACCTTCACCAACATATAATCCCACTTTTTTTTTTTCTTTCCGGTTGATGCTCTCATGAAGAGGTACATACTTACTACTTACCTGCACGCTACACATCAACAGGAATAAGAAACCAGACGTAAAAAAAATTAAAGTGAATGGAAATTATAAAATGTAGGTTTATGATGTAACATATTGATGTAATAAAGTGCAATGCACATGAAACTGGAAAATTCTGGGGGAAAAAATGAAAGAAGTTACAACTATTTGCATATCCAAAACTTAAACTTACCACCATTTGGCTGGCCAGTTTACAACTTTGAGGTGGTGGGGGCGCCACTAAGGACAGCTCATGACACGGCCTTCTTGAGCAGGGGCGTAGATATCTTCAAACTCCTGACAGCCTTAAGGGACGGGCATCGATTTGCTCTTGTGACGCATGCGCGATCAATGGCCCCCGCAGACGCACCCCTCGGAGAAGAGCTATGAATCGGCCATCAGTGTTCGTCATTCCCGACTGTGGACACGATGGATTGGCGGTCATCTTGTGTATGATTGTTGGCTTTGCCTTGCAGAACCCCTGGAGTGTCCCATACTTTTTTCTAGGGTTCTGTGATTTTTGCATATATTCTCGGTTGACTGCAATTCGCAGATGATGCCCTATGGGTACGACATGTGGCGGCCAAATTATCCCTCATCCATAGCAAAGTATCCGTCAAAATGACCCGCACTTAGCCACAAATTGGCTGCTTTCAAAGAGTGTTAGCCCGGGAAGCCCAAGGGGCCTGTTTTTGCTAATCTATCGGTTTAATGTTCTAGTGTTATTCCTGACACCCCTCTATGTTGATTGTATGACCTAGAGGTAATAAAGTTACAATTTGGTTTGCTGTTTGGTTACATCATTGGATACAAAAAGTAAATGAGCTATGACGTTACAAGCATCATTTAATTTTTTAATGAAAAATAATATTATAATGCCTGTTCCAACGATACGAAAATGAAAATTAAGTTTACCTATGGTCAAATACTTTTTTTGTTTAATTTAATGTTGAAATCACTGCTGAACTTGTTTAAAAATTCGGGATGCGCAGCTGGTTTATTTATATGGAAACGACCAATCTCATATTTACAGTAAATTCTTCACTTTCACAAATTTCCTTGTCACAATAACAACTTTTCTCCTCCCAGTTCTTTTGAGAGTGTGATAACATGGGGTTGATTCCGGTACTGTTTCGGTACAGCGTGCAGAGTGGTTTGAGAATGAAAACGATGCGAAATGCAATTGTTTGTAAGTTGTAGTACCAAATTGTTTTGTCTCCAAGTGAATTTGACGATTCAAAATTTTGATTAGTAATGGCAATCAAGACCAAACGTTTTATGTATGCAGGGGTTTTAAAACACTAAAACAAGTGAATCGATGATCAATTTAGTGTATGCAACTCCGAATCGGGTCATTAGTACTGTCGTAATATCAGCGGATGAAGGCAGTGTGGCCCTCGCTATTTTTGCTAGTTCCGCGCATGCTCGTGAATCATTGAGTTGGATCCACCAACTCAATTATAATTAGCAGAATTAGGTTAGTTTAGGTTAGTTTAGGTTAAATTAGATTAAGTCAGAGAAATTATAATAAGCAAAAAAAGTATGACAGAGGAGCCAAAATTCTAGAATTTTTGAATTTCTGATCAGTGTCTGGGATTTGAGATTCTGAAGAAATCAAATTTTCAGTTTCAAAGTTTGAGATTCGTGATTCAAAGCAAGATTCGTTAAGATTCAGAAATTTTTGAATCCCTAATGTCAATTTAGAACAAAACTTTTAATATTCCAACAAAATTGTCAGATTATAATTTCAACCGAACTGTTACTTACAACCAATTAAAGAGTTCCACTCGTTTATAACAATGCACTTATTATTGCTTCTCAAAAATCAAATTTTAATATCCAATAGTTTATTCCACTACAAAAAAAAAACCCCAAAAAAATTATAATTTATATCCAATCAAAACCCTTTGAAACCCCCACAAATCGCCGTTCTAGCACCGAAAACCCTGATTGAAAAACCCGAAAAGCGCCACATGTGGCATCTCGTTTAGGATGAAGAACGGATGGCTTCCGCACGCAGGGCATGGCCGCGTGTCGAGGCCGGGGCGCGGGAGACGCCGCCATTCGCCACGCATCAAAGATCACGCACTGCGCGGGAAACGGCGCTCTCCTTTCACGCCTCGATCTCTCTCCCATCCTCAAACACGCACTCGCTTTTTATTTCGACATCACTCGCTACCATGATTTATTTACTCCTAATGAATGCCTGCCCTACAGGGCAAGTAAAACACCAACGTTTCGCTGCTAATTACAGAAACGGCGCTACGTTAGCCAATAAACCGCGTCTAATTTTTTTTAAAAGAATTTTTTTAACGCACTAAATGATGTTTTAATTGCATTCTGTCAACAATTTTTAGCTACATATGGGGAAAAGAAGACTCCTATAAATCTTTTTTTTTCTTTTTTAGTCGCTCCCTTAAAAAATGTCTAAGGAAATTCAATACCTCAATAGATTTGGATGAGTCGACTACTCTCAACTTCACGCTACATTACGCAAGCCAATTATTAATTGAACTTTTACGGACTTTAAGCCCATTAGTGTGTATTTTGATTTTTTTTTTTTTTTTTGATGTCTCGATAAATTCAGCTGTCACGCGTGGATAAGTTTATACGACTCCTCCCATTTCTTCGCGACCCCCGCTAAGGATTCTTTTACGTACTGGAAAAATTTCATTTTGTAGTAACTTTTTATGATGTTTTGATACCATACTATGTAGACATAAGTTAATCTTTTGGTGTTATTTTGAGTTGTAAGTAATTTGCGTGGGTTGTAATGTGAAACGTTATTTTAATTGACTGTCAAATTCTTGTTTAATTAACACGAGTGTTGTTTAATTATGCGTGTAGCTGCGAGTACATGCTGTTTGATTAGCGCGTCCTGCAATCGTTACGACTCGTGTTTGTTGCAATTAGGGAATAAATGACTTCCTGTGGGATGAATCATACCGTGAATTGGCGGTTTGAGATGAGATGGTGGGGTTAATGAGTTGATTATTTTTAGTCATGTTTGATTGTAATAGAATAAATAGATTGGAAGTAAAATTATTTGCTGCGGTCTGCAAAGGAAAGTAAAAGGGCGAAAAAAAAAATTTTGGTACCCCATGTACTAAAACGTGTCTGGTATGATCTTGTATGACTTGGTCAAATTAAAAAAAATCTTTTATAATTATGGTGCATTTTTTTATATAATTTTTTTTTAAAGCATATAAGGATTTGAAATGTCTTGTATAAGATAGTCAAGGAATTACATTCTTGTAGGTTACATGGGATGCATTAGTTTAGAGCATCCAAAAGTTTATTCGTCTAAAATTCCATTTATTCTATTTTTAAGTTTTTACTTTTATTCAATTTGAGCCGTGTTGATAAGTAGACAACCGATTTGGTCATTTTTTGGTTAATCGCAACAATGACGATTTGATCAGTTTCAATTGGGACTAACTTTTAATCAAATTACAACTGTTTGATCAATTGATCATCCCAAGAAAAAAAATTTGCAAAAATTTTGCAAAAAAATTTTGCAAGTAATTGGCCGCTTTTTTTTACAAAATTTTT
>JAQGAS010000818.1:0-33126 GCA_034686365.1 Pachymerium ferrugineum | reverse complement strand
AGAGAGATTTTTTTTCGAACCAAATCCAATTTGTTTCGAACCAAAGTACTGAAAAATTCTAACCATTTCTGCCAATCCAGCTTTTCTAACTATTTCCTTTTCGACCCACTTTTTTTCGAACTATTTCCTCCACCCCAGTTAAGCGAGTGAAATTAAACGAAATTTTCAAATCAACTAAAGATGTACGTAGTACACTTTATACGTTGGATATTACACTCATCCTTTGGATATCACACTCCTCCTGAACTTTCACGTGATTGCTTCATGCACTCGTAAGTCAAGTCCATTGACAGACTGATGTTATCGAAGTAATAATCACGTGTTAACCCGAAGATAATAGATATTTTCGACGATGAAAAAATTGTCTCAAACGGCTAATACCTATCTGATAAAAAAGAAATAAAAATGTTCAGCCTTGTAAAAGGACTTAGATAAATTATCACCAAGCCACATAACATAAACAAAAAAAATAAGAACATGGAAAAAATAAGTAGATAATTTGAATGCAACACAATGTATTGCTTCTGAAGTAGACTGCTTAATTAAGTTTCTGCTTCATAGCGATTTAATATAATTTAAAAAATTTTTTTTATGTAATTTTGTTTAGACAGAATAACTTTAGAATCTATTTTGAAGCACACAAAAATATTCGCTATCTACATCAATCACAAAGGTCTCGTGCCAACTTAAAAACTGTTAGGTAACAGTCTTGTCGATAGTTCACAATATGGAAACTGTAAACAAAGCTTTATTTTGTACCATCTGACTTTCTTTAGAATACGCGTAATCTATTGCTATATATATTCTAACATTTTTAGATCAAAATACTCAGAAGCTTTTAAGAAACTAGATATCTTTACTGGGTATTTATTTTTTTTTTAAGAAGCGCAAAATTTTCCATAAAAAATAACTATTAATTGAATAAATCTTCTTTATTATAATAGAATTTTGAAAACAAACTTAAGTATAATGAAGATACAACTGCCTTAAAATAATTGCAAATTAATTAAAAAGTATAAGTATTGAAATATCAAAAGAAAATATCAAGAGTAGCACTACATTGGAAGTGTTTTCCTGCATGAAACGCAAAAAAATTGCGTATAAGTATCAAGTACCGATTTCTTCAAACATTTTTAATTGGTTTAGAACTTTTTATATAATAATTACTGCCTCAGGAGCATTAACATTAAATTTAATTTATTAATTGATGAATAAACTTGATATGGGTTGAAAAAACGATAATCAATTAAATAGTCACACCTCATACTGTAAATCTCTTAATCTTTTTCAACGATGGTAATAAGTGAACTTAATATGAAAAAGTTATCTACGGTTGAAGACATTATGGGCATTTGAACCTGATGGAAATAAAAAATAAAATCTTAAAACATAAGGTGAGAATAATTAATTTTGTGTACGCAAAGACCTCGTAGAAATGCTCACTACTTTCAATTGTGTATTGTGGGAGTGAGAGTAATATGATAAGCTCTGGACGGTGCCCTAATTTTGGTTAATTTCTAAAGAAAGGTAATAGGTCAAGTTTATAAAAAAAAATTTTGTTTTATATTTTGTTGTAAAACCAAGCTTAGCATTATATAACCGTAGTATCTTAAATGACCTTAGTCCTTTTAGCACATTTTTTTCCGTCTTTCAACCCTGGTAAACAGCCAACTTTCGCATTGAATTTCATTGGACCGTGTGTGAAATTAGAATAAACAAACTTTATGAAGGTGTAATGGCCTGTCAAGGGCACTTTGGGTACATCTTGTTTTTATCTGAGTAATGCCGCGTCTTAATTGCTGTCAATACCAATTAAAACCAGAAGTAGATTTATTTCTGGTAAACTAAGTAACTAACTATGCAAAACGTTTTAAAATCTAATAATTTTTAATTTTAAGAAAAGAATTGAAATGTCTGTATAGGTTTATTATTATTTGTCTAATAAAATGAGCGTTTATAGCATTTCTTTTATTGAAAATAACAATAGCGCAAATAGCACGGTAACAATATAATAGAATTGTCCATTATATATTTTGATGGATAGAATTGCACAAAGGTATAAAAAGAAATTACGTTCCATCTACTACTTCATTAAATCTATACTTGTCAATGCATTCCGTGGGGAAGACTTTTCTAAATGAAGTGTTGTGATGCAATCAATTCTCAGATGTTTATGACCAGGCGGTGGTATCCATAAGAGTGAAATCATGGAAAAAATAAGCACCTTTAACACTAAGTGGACTTTTTTTTACTAAATCATACATTGTTTATTTGTTTTAATTTGTACATTTTAAGATTATGGTAAAGTCGTAAAAACCAATGTACAACTTATCAAACCCGGGCGAAATGACTGTAGTGAGGTGTGATGCAGAAAGATTGGGGCATGATTTTTTTTTCTAAGCTGAAGTTTTATGATAATTACGATAGCAATTAATGTCAGTCACCTAGTGATTATTTGACATCACGATAATTTGGTAACCGATGTCTAGATGTCGTTGTTTATTTACCCTTCGAGTCAAGGACAATTTTTTTCTTTCGTTATTATCGTGGATTATTACGAATAGGTTAAAATTCTAGTCAGGAGTTAATTAACGAACCTTCGAACTGATAGATAAACATTATGTTCGTACCACATTTGTACCAGAAATTTCAAGGTTCAATTTCGTTGCTAAGCCAAACGAAAAACAAGTCGCAAAAAACTAGACCCACTGCCCATTAGACCTAGTCTGAAATGTTTCGCTTACAAATGATATAATTTTTTCCGGGTCATAGTTAAAAAAAAAAGAAAGAAAGCTAATAAAAAATAACGTGTTTGGGGTATAAGCCCTATAAGAAAAAAAGAGGAAGAAACTATAATAGATTGTGTATATGTTGGCTAGAAAAGGAATGTAACTTCGCTTGACACGCCAAGCGTTTTTTATTTAGCGTCAAAAATATAGGTCACATTTATTATACCTAAAAATAGTATAACCTTTTTATGTTTAAAAAAGACTGTCGTAGTGTGTCGAAAGTGAAACTACCTACGCAGTTACTAAGATGAGTAATGGGGAAGAATAATCCTATACTAAGACATCTCAAGGTTGCCAACAAAAAAAATGTTGATTTGATTAGTTTATTTTATTTTATTTTATTTTATTTTTGGCGTCGTTTCTCTGTGTCAATTGGCTTGGCATGGTTGTGCAAATGTTTAAAAATTCTATTATATCTGCATCTAAACTACCAAGTTGAAGGACAAAGTTCGTTGACACATTTTCAAAAGACTTTAGAAAAGGTGTGATCCATTTGTCACCACTTCCTCCTAAAAAAGGTAAATACCAATTTAACTTAATAAATATTATGGTTATAATGTCCCTCATAAAAATTTGAGTATTGCAGTCATATTATGTAATGAAATAATTTAGTTGATAATCACACTTGCACTAATTGCCAATACAACTACAAAGTAAAAAAAAAAAATGATGAGATGAAATTCCTAAAAAATAAAATAATTATGTACGACATTCACATGTCAGTAGAGACAAATATGTTAACAATTACAGAATCAAGGCAAAATTTTATGAACATTAAAATGGTTAAGAAGAAAAGATATGGAATTTTTATTTCTTTAAAAATGTTTATCTTTTCAAATACCAGGTTTCAATAAACGTATTCCTTTAGACTTGATTGGGGCCCATTATATCTAATAGCCATAAATCAATGCATAAAGTGATAATTTCTGAAATTTGCATCAAAATAGAAGTTATCGCTTTCTAAACATTTGGCATCTTTTTAACTTAATTTTTTTGGCATTACACATGTCATGTGGATTCATCTATTGCTATAAAAAAGAAGTTATTAAAATAACGAGGTCTAGATTTTTTTTAAGATATTTTGTTCTCATTTTAGAGTTATCAATTGATAACGTTTTATGACTTTAATATGTAATGGCTGTCACACCTTCAATCTTATACAAATATTTGAATCACATAGCATTAAATCAAGGCATATTCAGTAGATAAATTCTGTTTACGTAAACGTTTATAATAATGTGTTTTTGTAAAAGTTTGGAAGAATTTGCATTTATGTTTACAAAGTACCTGTGATTATTAGTTTTTAAAATTGACGTATACAAAAACTCAACACTATTAAGGTCACAGGATTACATGTGAATTTCACGTGCATAAGGAGGTCGACAAAGTAAATAGACCTCCCTCTCGACCTGTCTCATGACCTTCATAAAAACTGGTCAAACACCTGCGATATCGCTTTTTAAAAAAAATTAAAAAAAAGTCTATGATCGTTAATCAAACTCAAAGTGCAAGTTGAGATTAAATGTGAATGACCTACGACTGAACATGTTAAAGAGTTGTTCCAATTAGGAAAATATTAAATTATTGAAAATATGGAGTTTAAATTACAAACAAATTTCTAGTTCGCTACTTTATACTTTGAAATTCCGCTTCTACTCATTTACAAAAAAAAAGAACCTTTTAAACTTTATTATCTACTGTACTACATCTGATAAAAATTCATGGAATAATTGACATGATTGTTTTTTTTTCTTAATTCCGTGACGGTTGCAACATCTATTGAGGAGAGGAAGCATGAAGGCGATCAGAGGTCAGGGATAAGTTATTGAATAAAATATTCAGCCTAATTTTTAACAAAAAAATTTATTTCTTGAAAAATATTTTACACCCTAAAACAGTCGGCACCACACGTTCAACAATTCGCATACGAAGATTTCGATTCGAAATAAGTCTATAATCAAGGAATTCAGTTTCCTTTATAGAGGAAAAAATGACCTTGACTCGATTTCGAGTTACTTTTTTGTATGGTAATTACAATTCAATTCATTTTACAACAAACTGGGCAATAAGTTCCTCTTGATATTTCGAAGGTAAAAATTAAATGCATTTCACAATGCTCACTCTTGATATTTTACTTTATTCCATGTCATGCTCTTATATAAACACCCTCTTTTTTCTATGTAGGGCGCCTATCAAGGAGTTTCCGCAATTTTCACACAAAGATCCTTGAATCACTATTTATCTTCCATCACAACGTAAGAACTTAATACAGAAATACGTGCATTTAATTTTGCTGAATAACACCCTAACTAAATTCAGGAGCTTATTACACATTGCGTGAATTTTATGAAAACACAATAAATGCTAGTAAACAAAATTAGTACAAATTTGATATGTACAAATTGAGCAGTATCTTGGCACAATCAATTATTCACAAGAGTAAATTTTAAAATAACTATACAAATTTTTAGTAAATTTCATTATATTTATAAATAAAGGTTATATCACAATTAAACATCGTTGTAAAAGATTTTAAAATTATTACATCTAATACCAGCAACCAAAAAATCAATTAATAAGACACACGAAAAGTACAAAAAAATATAATAAACACGTACACAATACATTCGATACATTTCACTCCCGAAAGTTCTGCAAAATATTCAACAGCTTATTAGAGCATTTATCGGAGGACTAGACATCTCAACTTTATTTAAGATCAGATCTGGGAAATTGTTATATTTTTTCTTTCATTCCACATTTACTCTTTAATAGCTTTTTTTCAGTGAGCAGTGTGTTTTGGAAGACTAGAAATCTCAAACTGTAGCACTTGTTCATATTGCTATCGGGTTACATCTTGTTTCAATTTGCTTATTGTTCAACAAAAAATAGAAATATGAATCAGTCAAGATCGTATTTAAAAATAATAAAACTTGAACTTTCTCTTTAGACCAATAACCCTCAGAAAAAGATTAAGCTCTAATTTTAGTGACAACCTAATTAGATCAACTTGTAACTTGATCAATTTTTTTTAACTTACAAATCAAAATAGTCCTCCTGGCTCTTTACATTTTCATTACATAACGTTAAATTACATGTTGTTAAATTAGGTGAAGTTCAATTGGGAAACCTACTTTCTTTAATAAATTTCTCTAATTCACATGGCATACAACTGAAAAAATTTAATGCTGCCGGATAATTTTTTTTTATAACCATGTAAATTAAATTTTTTCACTCCAATTGTATTAATTTAAATTTCTGAAACTTCAATTTTCCAACATCTTTCAACTGCCCTCTCATTTAGCAGTATGGCATTGAAATACTATCACAACAGACCAATTTATCAATCTATATCTAAAAATAACCGTATCGTATGGTTTCAAAATGCCAGGCCAGCTGAACTAATTTAGATTTTTTGATATTATTGTTTTTAACATGAAAACGTGATAAATCTAGGGGATTCCATGGCGCCAATCAAATCCAAAATTCATATAAACATGAAAAAAAAAAAAAATCAAAAAAATTTTGAGCAGTTTATAACGTTATTCACGATTAGCACCACCTGTTCAGTTCATAAAAGTGAATCATTTCAACAAATGTAATTTTAAATATAAAAAGTTACTTCAATAGTCTTCAAATACGTTATTAGGCAATGGCCGTCTTTAAAAAAATTCGTTTTCTTCACCAACAAAAATTTTCTTTTCTTCTACCAATAGGGCGAATCATTAAGAAGATGTTGCCAACTGGCAAATTCTGTCCAATTTTCCATTTTGGCTTGAAAAGCGCTTTCAAATTGAATGACATTGCCGAGTGGGCCTTTCTTTAACGTAACCTCATTCTTGCCAGGTATGAGGTTCAATTTGTAATTGGCGCCATTGTTACTGTCCCAGAATTCTGTTTCATTGCATCGAAAGCAGACGCAAAACTCGACGTGTGTTATCTTATCAGCTCTTTCCGGAATTGTAAATTTAAACGAAAATGTATCAAATAATTCGTAAACACTCGTGCCAGCAGTTACACTTGGTACATGAGTTGCTAATATGTCTTCAAAAGATTTCCACGAATCGTAAGTGACCCTTAAAAAAACAATTTTATCGAAAGCCAAGTTTTTTACTTTAATTGTCCCGACGACTTCTTCTTCACTATGTTTAATCATAACATTTTCGATGCTGACACAATATTTTTCTAGTTTAGTTCTGAATTCGATATAATCTGAAACAGGCTGAGTGAATGCCACTTCCCATTTGTCGTTATTTGTCGGAACAGCCGCTGCTGATGCTCCTTTTGTGACTTGTTCGACGAAACTGTCATCCCATTGTGGGGGAAAATTTGAAGGTTCACTCATCCACTTGATTTCGGTTAGAGGATTTCCTTTCTCATCAGCAAACATTACTCGTTTCTTAAGTTTGGTTGGACTTGTTGCGCTGTCTTCCGCACTGCAGTCGGGGTCGGGTCGCATTAGTATCGGCCTCAAGGGAATCGACAGAGGCATTTTATTCTTGTGTAATTTGTTTCGCATATTATCTGTTGGAAGTTCTGTCAGAAAACTCCTAAAAGGCTTTGAGCGAAATGGAGTAGGACTTGCCCCAAAATATAGTTGGCAATCGATGGGCATGCTGCAATCTGCAACAGGAAATTTGTCTCTAAATAAACGTCCTCATTGTGAGCAATATTTTGCGTATAAAAGCCAGAAAAATTAGTTGAAAAAAATTATCAAAAATCTCAAGTTCAAAGTAAAGCCGAGAAGCGGTTAAGAAATCGGGAGGGGATTCATTAAAAGTGTGCATTAAAATTGTGAAACGCTTACATCTGATAAATTTCCCTAAAGTTAGTTGTTTGATTAACACATACGAAGTATTAGTTTATCAAAATAAAATTTACTTACAGTAATTTAAACAGTCCAGTTTCGTTGTTTTAACTCCCCAGAATAGCTGTCACCGTGAACATAACCGAACCCCAACTAAAAATACTAATCTCAAAGTACACATAAAACGAGGATTCAACGTGACGTCAGTTGTGTTCACGTGCGTAATGACAAACCGCCAATGGAATTCTCTTAGTAGAGAATGTCCGTGCCAAATGAACCAATCACGTGCCATCCTACGCTATCAGAATAGCTAGACTCATGTACAGACGATAAACATTGAATATCATACTTTCCCTGAATAACACCCAATTCCTATAACGGTGACCTTGCAGGTAGTCTAAAATTGATGAATTTTTTAAGGAAAATTTATATCAAATTTTTTCTACTACAACGCATTTTGATTAAAAATTTGACCCGTTTATCTTATCGTTTCTCATCAATTACAAAAAATTTAAGTCTCCACAAGACCAATAATCAGATAATTTCAAAATCCATTATTTTATTAGATCATTGCCCACTATTTGTACTGGAAAGTTTTTTAATGGGCTTAGGTCCGCCGTCTTCGGCCAGGTTAAAAATATTCCGAACCCAGAAGTGGTGTGACCTAGCGGTGCCTGCCAAGAATACCAATGAGGCTATTCACTGGCT
The DNA here is from genome assembly GCA_034686365.1 of Pachymerium ferrugineum. Lineage (NCBI taxonomy): Eukaryota > Metazoa > Arthropoda > Chilopoda > Geophilomorpha > Geophilidae > Pachymerium > Pachymerium ferrugineum. The sequence goes on along the minus strand of JAQGAS010000818.1, from coordinate 24,822 downwards.
TTTAGTGCAAATAGTTGATATTTGCTTAGAACGCAGTAAAAATATATGACTTATTTGCTAGCCTTATTCATGAACGACGTTATTATGATATGGGTAAAATTTTAAATATTTTAAATGATTTCACGAAGGTTGCATGGTTGCATGAAGGTGTGCACGTTGAGACCACAAGTTGAACTACATGCGGCAATCACAGTTCATGTTTGTAAGATGATAGTAGTTTTTACATTGCACAACAGTAGCACGGTGATTTCTCATAATTTTTTTAAAACAAGGTTATAAAACGACGTAGTAATGTGCATACTGTATGTCGCAAGGGCAAAAACGCATACGTCTGTGTGGTGCCATTACAAGCACGTAGTGACACCTATTGCCGTTACAAAAAAACTGAATTTAAATTAACCGGTTGCATTCTTAGATGCATGAAAGCTTCGGGATTCTGATTGGTTGATAGAGGCCACATTTGTATTTACTAATCAGACAAAATGGTGCTGGAAAGTACAATGGTCTGGTAAGCGCCGATTATATATTATTGAAAATAGTAATCGCTTAATGAAAAATCAGGAATGGGTCTATTAATATCTGTTTGTAAATGAGATAAATGAGGATGAGATATTTTATGTTAATAATACTTGAAATATAGATACAACAGAATCGAATATCATGACCAAGCAAAATTGCAAAGTTAAAGGAGAGTCATTTATACTTATATTAATTTTCTTATTCTGTCTGCTTCAGTGTGGACAACAGCGATTATATGAGAAATGGAGATTTTTTACCAACACGACTACAAGCACAACAAGAGGCTGTGACACTTATTTGTCATTCTAAAACGAGATCAAATCCAGAAAATAACGTCGGATTATTAACTTTAGCCAAGTATGTATTTATTGCTTTTTATAAGTTCATCAAATGTCGTATACTTTTTTTTTCTACAAATTTTGCAGTAATATTGAAGTCTTGGCTACTTTAACCACTGATGTAGGACGAATTATGTCGAAATTACATCAAGTTCAACCGAAAGGATTAATTAATTTCATTAGCGGAGTTAGGATTGCGCATGTAACTATCTTTGACAATTATCACTGTTTACAACGAGTATTTTATGTATGCTATTTCAGCTTGCACTTCGACATCGTCAAGGCCGCAATCACAAATTGAGAATTGTTGTTTTCATCGGAAGCCCGATTGATAATGACGAAAAGGATGTAATATATCCATACACAAATGATTTTAAAGGTGGTTAAAACTTTGTTACATATTTACAGCTGACAAAATTAGCCAAACGACTGAAAAAAGAGAAAGTAGGGATTGATATAATCAATTTCGGAGAAGATGTAATATACGTATAAGTTAAAATAAATACTGCTTTATTAATGCACATAATATTTAGGCCGTCAATACTGAAAAACTTACTGCTTTTGTTAATGCAGTTAATGGAAAAGATGGAGGAGGACCGTAAGAAATAAATCCGAAATCAAATAATCAAGAAATAAGTTTAATTTCTTAGCTCTCACTTAATTACTGTACCACCTGGCCCCCATCTTGCTGACGCTTTGGTAAGTTCACCTGTTATTCAAGGTGAAGATGGATCAGGTGCTATTGGAATCGCTGGAGCTGGCAGCTTTGATTTTGTTGATCCCAACGAAGATCCAGAATTAGCTTTGGTAAGTTATTAAGAAACTATTATTGCTCTATTTAAATATCTGCATTTTATTTCAGGCTCTGCGCGTCTCTATGGAAGAACAACGCCAGCGACAAGAAGAAGAGGCGCGAAGAGCCGCGGTTCAATCTATTCAATCTACTGCAGAATCAAAGCTTCCTGCCCTGGTTAAGGATGAAGGAGAAGGTAATTGTATTTTATTTCTTATGACTTAGAAATTCCTTTATTAAAATATTTTGCGTTAGGATCTAACGAAGAAAGTCTACTTGAAAAAGCTTTAGCTATGTCCATGGAACAAGAAGCTCCTGTAATGAGCAATGTACCGGATTTTTCATCAATGACTGAAGAAGAGCAAATTGCTTATGCTATGCAGATGTCTTTGCAACAAAGCCGTAGGACATTAATAATTGCAATTACATGTATTTAAAGTTGAATAATTTTAAAAATTACAGAGGGTAAAGAAGCGTCTGGTTCCGATGAACTTACTCCTATGGAAACTGATGAAGGGGACGATAAAAGGGTATTTGACATCTAGTAAGCAAATGGTATAAATATGATTAATAAAATTAAATTTTAGGGAGATAGTGACGATTATTCCGAAGTAATGAACGATCCAGCATTTTTGCAAAGTGTTTTAGAAACGCTTCCCGGTGTTGATCCTCAGAGTGAAGCGGTGCGTAATGCTATGGGAACGTTAACTCAGCAACATGAAAAGGAGAAAGAAAAAGAAAAAGATAAAAATAAAAAGGGTGATGGTGGAAAGAAAAAGTAATGATCAATCTCTTTTTCGAACAATAATTGTAGGAAAAAAACCGAGTAATAAAATTAACATTCGTTTATGTAATATTAAAAGTTGGCAACGTAATTTATTTTGCAAACACTCAAATGGTTTATAGTAGAGACAGTCGTTTTAATCATCTATCTATAGCACAATAGAGTTAAACATTTCAAATAACAGGCACAATATTTTAAATTTATGTTCACGTGTTGCAGCGTGTAATACTGTAAAAAACAAGCATAGCTACGTATAAACTGCTGCATATCTTCGTTACAAAATTCGCAGTGAATCGCTTGCATCACTATACAGGAGTGAAGCTAATTAATGCCAACTATTATTCAATGGCAGTTTTGATCTTTTGGTTGTCTCTTGAACTTTTGTTTATAAAACTCATTACTCCACAGTAATTAAATTGAAACAAAAATATTTACAAGTGTGCAAATGAAAACTTAAAATACTATCAAGGTGAAATCTAACTAATTGACATCAGACAACACAAATTTAGCACAGGTTGTAAACATTTATCAAGAGAAGTGATTTTACTTCATCCCCAGTATTGCGACTTGAGCATTTAGTTTGGGAAGGATTATGTTAGGAAATATGCAAATTTAGTTCAAATAATTAAGCTGCCCTCATTTAGAGCTCCCCTGAACTAGTGACTGGAAATCAAACATTACATTTTTCAGAAAATCAATTTATTGCTGCATGACAAATATTAATTACAAAAAAATTAATTAAAAACGTCATTACTTAAGTCCAATTATTATAACAAATTGCCAAACAACTCAGAGGAAGCTCCAACAAAATGCTGAATTATGGCAGTGTTTTAATTAATGATTGAAAAATTTGCATTCGCTAGTAAAGTTATTAATTTAAAGAGCTAAGCTCAATCAAAAAAGTTTCTAATTCATGTTATAAAATGTAAACTGGGTTAATTCACTGGGAAAGAACTGTAGTAAAGTAAGCAAAAAAAATTCATGCCAAATTTAATCATTTCTTAAGCTCCCTCACTAACCAGTTCTCCAAATCAAGAATTGATCAATTAAAATCAACCATGATTGAACTGATAAAAGACTACACACTAATAAATGCCAAGAGTAGAAACAGAGGGACAATAAATGTTTTCAACATTCAATTCTTTCAAATTATTTACAAAACATTTTAAAAAGTTCAATCCCTCAGCGGAAAAACGCGTGGACAGAATGAACAAATTTTCTACAGTTCTTTGTTTGAATAATTAAAAAAGTTTAATGTTTTGATAAGAATGTAGCAGATAGCCCATTTATTATTTTTTTGCTCTTTTTTGCCAACTGGATGGAACGAGAGCGTTATTTGCACACAAGGTTGATTACAATGCGAACAATGAAAAAACCACGTTGGCAATGTGTGAATTTCACTACACAAAAAAATGATTCACACTTCCTTTAATTAAAAGTTCTTTCATAGTTGCTGTACCCTAGTTCCCCCCTTAATTTATGACACAAAGCAGCTGATCTTGTTTAAGCGAAGTAAAACGTCTTCATAACTAAAATTAATTAGAAAAAGAATACTTGATAAATTCAGCACGAACACTTTCAAAAATACAAATATTTACCCAAACATTACTTTACTCGACATCTTTTTTCTTCTTATCCTTCTTTTTCTTAAGGAATGATGGGGTCTTCAACCCTTTCTTTTTCTTCTTCTCTTTTTGTGGGGAGGAAACTTCTTTAGTGGGCGAGCCCTATAAATTTTAGAATAGAAAACTAAACAATTTTTTGTAAGTATTACTAAAACGTACTTCTTTGCTACTGCGAGATGCTCCAGACACATCTTCATGTTCAGGCGACTGTACTCCGTCCTTAATTTCGTCTCCATTCACCGCTTTATCACCTTTAGTATTTGTAGGATTAAAAATTAATTATTTGGAATTTGTTATTGCTTTCCTATTATAAAAAATTCAAACACACAAACTTATTTAATTATTCCAAAATATTTCTGTTAATTTGTTTTTCACAATCACACTTAGGGTTAGTAACGGGTTTTTACGGTTTCACTTAAAACACGCAAAGGCGTTTGGGCGTGGCTTCAAGCAAATATTTTAGCTCACGTCACTTACCAATCACTTTGCCTTCACGGATAGAATTTGTACGACGTTGAAAAGGATGAGAAATTTCAAACGGAGCTGTTAGGTAACAAGAGATTTGTGAAGCAAAGCATGCAAAAGAAATATAAAAACAAAACAAAAAACTTAGCATAAAGTAAATATAAAGAAAATGTTAATAAATACAGACGACAGCTGGAAATTATTTAAATTTGTCTATTTTAAAAACTATTGAAACTTATAACTAAAATTTACCTCTAACTGGCACACGTGCAGATTGAGATCTCTGTATTTTGACAATTGCTTCACGATCATTCTCTAACATGCAATTTAACAACATATTAGCATTTGTTTTCATGCAATTTAAAAACTTAAAAATAAAAGGCACACTTAAGCCTGAAAAAGGTTAAGGATTCAAAGAAAAAAGAAAAGCAGAAAAGTTAAAAAAAAAATCAGAAATCGTGCTTTATAAATATAGAACTCATCAGAGCTGTTTATAATCAATTTAAATATCAAGTTCAATTTTAATTGATTAACCAAAATGGTTTTCCTAATTTCAGCGGACATCACAACCCTTTACTAACCATCATTTATGATAATTTGAGGTTCTGCATGGATGCGTGAAGGAGTTTCCTTTTTCTCCACCCTAATTACTCGGGGCATGGCTATAAATGAACACAAGAAATTGTGTTTGATGGAAAATGTAAAATTAATTCATTGATTATCGGCTCCCTTCATTTGATTAAAATCGGGTACTGTTACATCAATTTATAAGTTTTTTTTTCTACGCGTGCAGCAATGCCCCAGTCATAAAAGTTGTAGTCGGAAAAAAAGTAATAAGAAAAGATATTTCAGAAAAATTAGCAGGAAGATGCACTAAAATCTAGTTTTCTAATTCTACGTTTAGAAATAATCTAAAAATACTAAACAGCTGAATTATTGGCCTATTCTATTTAGCGTAAGTGTCAAATGTTAGTGCACTACAAGCATCTATGTTAGAGACCTACCCTCCTCATCAGACAGGGGAGAAGTGGGAGACTGGGGCTCAGGCCGATCAGGGGCCTCTTGGGTAACATCAGTATCACCTTCTACTCCAGGATATACAGGAACACCTCCAACTGGAGAACGAATTGGGGAACGCGGAGAAATATCACCTCCATCACTATCAACTATAAGCATATTGAAAATATGATACAAGTGTCGATTGTGAAGTAAAACTCTTACAAATGTCGCCACGTTGTTTCCTTTCAACATCTCGTTTATATTCTTCGATTTCTTCGTCGGTAATCGAGTCGAATGGATTTTTGGCATACGGCGCTTTATAAACCATCGCATTGTGCTGGTAATCCCGTTGAATGATTCCTTTGGACGCGGCTCCAACGATGACTACTTGATCCGTTCCTGTACTAACACCAGCATCCTACAAATTAAATATTGTGTCTTAAACTTTTTTTAATTGCGACAATTACCTCCACTTTCATCAGCGACAAATAGCTATTATTTCCAAATAGTTTCTATTTATTACCAAATTTATGAATAGTTATGTAACGATATCATATAACGTGCGGAGAAAGAAAATGTTAAATTAAAACAGCCGTCGAGTCTAAAGATAAGGCCAAGGACAAAACAAAAAGAGACCGAATGCAACTATCATAACTGAATATTTTATCGCAAAAATTTTTCGTGTAATTGGATTTTTATTTTGGATTTTATTAAATTAAAATTTAACATTACCTGCATTTTCTTAATCTCCTCCCACGGTACGCCTTCCAATACATGTGACTGAGGTCCGGCTGTTATTCTTGACTGAATCCGATTCTCTTTAATCTAAACCCAGAGTTTAACGCTTAAATTTTTCCCGATTTATGAAATTTAATTTTAAATTTAAAGTTTGGGCATCACTGACCTCTTTCTGTTTTCTTTTGAATTCAGCTGGATCAGTATTCGGGGGCACGAATTGGTGAACATTTTCTATTTTTATGGGGTTGCTAGTGTGGGTTGGGGAACCTTCTGCGACCCACTAAAAGAAACAAGAAAAAATATAAAAATTTAATTTTTTCTAAAAAAAAAAAAAAAATAAAATAAAAATGTTCAAATAATTCATAAGAGCCATAAGGTTTTATTTTTAAATTGCGGTTTAGTAACTTGCCTATTCAGTATTAAAACACAAATCTAGAAGACAGGAACTCGTGCAAAAATATTTCCCTTCACCAATTATCATGCATGCAAACCAATTACCAAATTAACATGCAAAAAAATCTTAAACCCAGGTTTACTTACGTAATGAGTAATACAAACATAAAAAAATGAAAAGAATGAAGCGAAAGAAAAGAAAAAAAAATAAATAAAAACTGTTTATGACTGCATCTTACTTCTACTTCATCGCCATTGGCCACTGTCACCCACTGCGAACAAAAAAGGAAGGAGGGATAGTGTAAAATGAAATAAAATAAACCAAAAAAAAAAAAAAATAAATAAAAAAATAATAAAATAATAAACTGAAATCAAAAAGTTAAATCATAACAACGGATACTAAACAAACTCTACACATAGGGTTCAAAAAACAGAAAGACATCATGATGCTTTAAATATTAGAATTTAAATTACTCATGGCAAACTCATTTCTTAGGTAATTATAAAAAGTTCCACCCCCAAAATAATCATTTGACTGCATTTAAGCAATTTTATTAGCCATGGTAATGAAATACGAGAAGCTACAAAACGGTTTAAAATGGTATTTTGATAAATTCCATGCAAATTAGCCACTTCATAAAACTACCACTACGTATTGACATTACAGGCAGTATTAGAAACGTAATCTCATATCGTGAAAATTTGTGGCACAATGTGGCAAAGCCAATCTCTTAATTCTTACTGAAAAAGATCTTTAAAACTAACTTCATAATACTGTAAATAAAACATTTATGGATAAATAAAAATATAATCTTAAACTATCACAGGAAAGCTACAAATAAACAATATTCAACAAAACAATACGTTGCATAAATAACAAATGCACTGACGGACTGAAAAATGTTTGGATGAAACCAGTTGCAATTTTATTCCTGTACCTTGGTTATTTTCTTAGGGTCAGTTGTTCCTGTTTCCAATACTTCCACCTTTTGATATACATTTGGTGAATTCAGCCATCGAGTTTTGTCTTGAGCCTTACGACCTTCCATTATTTTCCTCAACGGACTATTAACATCACATCTTGTTAAATTAACTTTTAAATCACTAAAATGACTCCACTATTACCTAAATCTTAACAAATCATCTTCATCAAAAATATATGTGCTGGACGATGACGTTGGTGGTACTTCTACATCGTTCTTTGGCCTGGGTGGGTCCACTCGAGCCAAAGGTTGGCGATACAAGTACCCAGTTCGAAATCCCTACGGAAGTCATAACTAAATTTAAACCAATTTACAAAAAATTAAAGAAAACTATAACCAACCGCGTTATCCAACATTCTCATATAAGCCTCAAAGTCGAGTTCTCCAGTTTTCCATTTACGTTCTTTCCGTTCAACTTTGGCATCGCCGTCTCCTTGTTCATGCTGCATTTGTTTTAAACTGACGTGAGACGCGCCCTTCTGACCATATTCCATCACTTTTTTACGAACATCTTCATTAACCAATATGATGTTATCCATCCCTAAAGGCATTAACTTAGCCTTTAAATAAAGAAAATGAAGTCACAAAAAACACATAAAATCTAGCTAATATTATTTACTTGAGTTTCGCAAGCTAGCACAGCATTCACTAAGTAAAAAAAAGCTTCTTCGACTGTTTCACCACAACAAATAATTCCATGATTACGCAATATCATGACCTAAAAAGGAAAATCAGTAAATGTCATGTACATTACGTAACTATCATCTTTAAAACTCACCTTGTTTACAGGTCCTAAATCCCGTGACAAGCGCTCCCTCTCATCTGGGTCAACAACCAAACCCTCATAATCATGGTAACTAATATCGCCAAGAAAAAGTGCTTCCTGATTAATTGGTAACAGACCACATTTCAAAGCTGAAATCTGAAAAAAATTATAAGGCAATTACAGAGAACCTGCAGAACAAAATTAAAGCTGCATAAAACTCACAGCGGCGCACGCAGGGATGTGTACATGAATGATACACTTGATATCAGGACGAGCTGCATGAATAGCAGAATGAAGATGAAAACCAGCAACATTAACACTCAAATTAGTGGTCCCCTGTTCTACGATATTTCCTTGCATATCGACTTTGACCAATGATGAAGCTGTGATTTCATGATATAACATGCCAAATGGATTGATGAGGAAATGTTCCTGATCTTGGCTTACACGTAGCTAAAGAATTAAGAAAAGTTATCAACACCTTTAAAACGTTATTAAACTAATCATTATTACAGTTATATGATTATAAATTCCTTGCGACCATCCGAACAAATCAACCAACCGAAAAACAGACGCCAATTTGCATCGAAGCAGTTTTTCTCCTTTAGCATAACCCATGCACTCCACACCTCGGATATCAGCAATAGGAATTACGCAACTATTTCCTAAAATACACAATACATCGGTTTTAATACCCTTTATCTTCTAAATTCAATTATAAATCTTACCTTTGAAAAGACTAGAGCCATTAAATTTCGCATGTGGCAAGACCAATTCTGAAATCTTCTGCAAAGCTAATAAACTAGCAGGATGATAGCCTTCACGCAACTGAAGTTCAATGATACGTTCTAATTCCTCCCGAAACATTTGACTAATAACACAAAAATAGATTATCTAACAGTCACAAACCATAAAATATTTATAACCTACCTGTTAAGGATCATTTCAACTCTCTTTCTCCGGTCCATTTCCTTCATATCTTGGTCTATGTCAGCGGGACGCCTCATTTGCCTCTGGTACTCTGGATCGTCTGGGTCAATATTAGCTTTTTCTCCGTCTAAAGGCCCGTTAGTCTTTGCCTGGGTATCCGCCATTTTATGAAGATTCTTCAAATCAAAATCAAAATTGAATTTTTATTACTTTATGTAAAAAAAATTATCTTAAATTTTAAACATCCTGTCATTTCTCTCTGACAACAAGAGTTTCCTTTGCTTTCACGGAGCATAAAATCGTCGGGGTCAGTGACTCTTACTACAAAAACTTGGCACTCATATGTAGTAACGGATCAATTTAAGTAATAATTATATAGTTGTAATATACTTAAAAAATGTTGCTGCTCCCTAATTCACAGAACCATAGTTCAAAAGATACACGAATGTGACGATAGGAAACAGCACTTTAAAAGATAAGAGATAAATAAAATGTCATCGACAAGGGCCAATTTTACTCTTCCCCTGTCGTACATAAAAATAACTTTGTGGTTTTATATTTAACGTTTAACAGCAAAGAATTAAAATAATTACAGGAAGTGACATAACCAAAAGTTTTATTTCTAAAACATCTGATCAAATCAGGAAATGGCCAATACATGCAGATGTTGAAGGAGGTGCACTGACTCCTTACATGTTTTTTTTTTTGTAATAATCCAAACTTTAACTGGAACAATATTCAAGATGATGTACAATAACGTTGTAATTGAACACAAACCTAATTCTATTTAATAAACATTTTATAATTCTCTTTTCGGAATGTTTCATACATATTTAACTCTGCCCCCTCACTTTTATTTGCAGTTAAGGCTGGTACTTACAATTACGAATCTGGCGAGGAAAATTGCTCCAGTTGTTATTCATACTGCACCGATAATATAACAATAAATAAACCTTGACCCATAAAATATATATACATTTAACCAGATCCGTTTTTACTCGAGTAACTACTAAAGCAGATAAGAATTCAGCTTCAGAGTACAGTAGTTAGAAATATTTATCTCTAAAGATATTTAAACTGACCTTCGGTTACTGATAGGAGTTTTTCTTTTATTTACTCAGTCTTCTATATAATTTACTAGGTTTCTAATACATCTTTTTTCAAAATATTATATTTCCCTACATCTGCAGCTTATAAATAAATTATTAAATCAGATTAGAGTTTAAAGGTCATTTAGTGTTGGATTCAGGATGCAACAGATGTGTCACCAGATCCAGACAATTTAAGAACCCAGAGAATCAATTGGGGGTGACTGCTCTCCCAGAAATCAATAAGTTTTCTGTCTAACTCTGTCTGGCGAAAAGGCCAGTGATTCATTCAAAACGGGTTATTATATTTTTTTAAAACACCGTTGTCATAAAATAATATGTGCCTAACGTATTAATTTTTTTATGATTAATAAAAAGTCGAATATCAATATTTTAAAACTCATAAAATTTAAATTAATATATTTTATTCTTACTTTTATGTAACATCTTATGAATTGACGACATTTATTTAATTAATACATCACTTGAAGAACAAAATAAACACTGAAGGTTATTTAAACAAATTAGTGAAAATTGAATGGTCCATGAGCTGAAGGCCTTTAAAAATGACTTTGGAAATGCATGTTACATGAAATCAAAAATTTTGCCAAAATACGGTATTGAATTTATTTTACTGAAATATGAAAATGCAGTTTAATTTCTTTGTTCATATAATTACTCTGCAGTTTGATCCGAAATTCGAGTTGCAAAAATGAACCTGCCACTCCTACTTCAACAAATTTCAATATGGCGGCGAATTTGGCCTACGCAAGGCGTATCCTTTAACATTATCTAATCGTTAATACCGACATCAAATTGTCTTATATTTTAATAGCTGCAGTAGACAACCACCGGAATTATAAATTAAACACACCAATAACAAACAAATGTCATTCTTATATCTCTAAAAGTCGATCAGCAACGTGATCGTTATAATGCAGTGAAAAAAAAAACAATCAAAAGTAATATTACTAAGATAAGATTTCGCTTTCATTTATAAATACGATGTTAAATGTAAGTTGCAATTATTTCTCACCTCTTTTTACGAATCCTTCTAGTTTTGCGGTTTTTACACCCCCAACACACGCGTCGAGGCCGGGACTTCTGCACTAAGAGTATATCGAAAATTCGGAGCCGAATTTCATTTGCCGATAGTTGTGGCTGAGCTCATATGTATACGTCATTGCTTGTGGGCTTCATGTTGTAATTGCAGTATTTCGAGTTACGTCATCTTCATATTGATAGATCAAAACGATATTATTAAGAGCGTCACAGATAAAGTTACAACTTTCACTACCAGAGGGTAGCACGGATAGGGCGGGTTGACTCGTGCACGGTGTTTATACCGTGGACTCGTGTTTGCCGGGTTTCGTAAAAAAATGTTTTATTTAATCTACTCCTCGTACAGTAGTGGCAATACGTGATCATTTTGTTCTGGTTAAAACTTCGTATTTTGCTAAAATTTACGCTGGGTAACAATTGTTGATGTAAATATAAAACGATGTTTCGGGCATAACAATTTTATTACATACACTCACTATATCATACACATACATTCATAATAAAATTGTAAAAAAAAACTATTCCTACTACTATTTACAATAATTTTCTAGCCAAATAGTCAATTAAAGAATTTGGAAGTGGCAATGATTTGACAGCATTCAGGTTGTTCGATTTGGAATAAATTGCCTGCTGAATTATAACCCTGCATAAATGTTTCAGCGATTCTGGTTGAGCTTCACTATACCAACTACACATCTGTTTGTCACTTTCTTCAATTATTATTCTACTTTTACGTAACCATGAAGCCAAATTGAGAGTATCACAGCCTGAAAAAATTAAGATCTGAAATAAATAAAAAATTTAAAAAAGATTCTCTTTTCATTAACTTCCGGTTACATTCCTTTACCTTTGCTGTAGGTACACGATGATGAAAATTAACAGATTTCTTCTCCATATTATTTAAAACACTGACACAAGAATATAGGGGAGTCTTGCCATTTACGTCTGAAAAATCTACTTGAGATTTCATCTGCAATTTATAAACTTCAATATTAATGTCTAATATTTAAATTTTCTATTAATTATTAACCTTTACTAGCATCCTGGAAATTTCCTCAGAAGCCCATAAAGCAGAAGAATGAAGAGGAATTTTTCCCCATTTATTTCTCGCATTGACATTAGCACCATTTTCAATAAGTATTTTTATTACTTTTATGTTGTTTAATGAGGTATTCTGCACGCTTAAATGAAGAGGCGTATTTAAGCTTTCGTCTAAACTATCAACATTAGCGCCTAAAAATAAAAATAACATTTATATAGCTTATAGATATGTCTAAAGAAATATTTGAAATAAAAATTTATAATTCCACAAATAAAGAAATAAATACGATTGTCAGCGTGGTACCAGAATCTAGCAACAGTTTCACCAAAACACTTCGCCCGTGGAAGGCAGCTTTGTGTAATGGGGTACAGCCATACCTGTCAGCCTTATCTAATTGCGCATGTGCATTAATGAGAGCCTACTCAAAAAAATGTTTATTAATTTTTTTAGTAAAGGCCATTAAATCAATCTCACTTTAACTATTTTTTTGTGATTCAAGCAGACAGCTTCGCACAATGGAGTTGTGCCATCTTTAATGGTTGGATTTCCTATGTTAATCCATGGATGATCTACATTGATGCCACTCTCAATTAGAAGGTGGACGGACTGCAAATCATTTCGCATTACTGCTTCGTGCAGTTGCTTAATTTCAGAAGGCATTGCTGCCACACTCGATCTCCCGATACCCATCGATGAAACATTTGAATGGCATCAAAAGTAAATATGTAACCATTGAAGTGGAACTCTGCATCCAATAAAAGCCAGGAACATTATAACAGTAATATCCGTTTTAAGGAGTAATTACGGTATGTTGTTTTGACAATTCAAATCTCGGAAAAGTCATTATAAATAGCTTCATTCTCCGCCATTATTTTCTGTAATTTCACATTCATGTCAAAAGTCAAGTAAGGATAAGATAAGACTCACAGATTCAATCCCTGTACCAGACACAACTAAGTGATCATTGCAATTGCTAAAACGCGAAATTATTCACACCCTAATCTTTCAGACGTAACGTAGGTTTTTTTTGTTTTATACGAATTTATAAATGCCTTCAACTTACTGCATAATCGGTATTTTGACAATATCGAAATATTTTAATGAACTTATAACTGGCTTATTTAATTGCGAGTGGTCAGGACTCACTACTGGGAGTGGGCCTCATGCTACGCCTCCACCTCATGGGAGGTGGACACATAGAAGACGTAAAACAGAATTTAGAGAGTACTATCGCCTTCTGGCGATTTACCATGGCTTACCGTATCGCTTTAAAGTGAGGTTAAGAATTCTTCCAGTTATGATTTTAGTTAAAATTATGTAGATTAATTAATTTTACTATTATTTGTTATTCTAATTATTCAAAATGCTCAAGTCTGGTACAACTAGAAGTGTTTTATTTTTGTTGTGCCAAATTTTCAATAACTGAGAGCCATTGGGAGCACAGAAATCTATAAACAAACCTCAACAATTTTATTGACTGATGGCAATGCCTTGAGTTGTTCCTTGATGTTACAACACCGTCCCAGCTAGCACAGTACATCTCAGGGACGTCCATATTTGGTTCCCGTGTGTAGCTGGAGTGAGATGTAACTCGTAAAACCTTGGTGGGTAACACATGGGTTTGCCGGTTACACCTTAATATGTAACAAGTGTATTCCGAATTCCGTTCACCCTAAGGTGTTTGTTCACACATCTAGAAGTACTTGGTCAGTGGACACCTCTCGACTGAGGGTGACTCCCTCTTGTTTCACCCGTCTTTTAGGATCAATTGACTCCGATCAAAACAATCTATAGAAATGTCATTAGTTCTGAACACGTTTTATGACGGTATAACATTTTTCGATCATATAAACGTAGTGAAAATGATAACAATAATTCTCCAATCTGTCCAATCTAGTTCGGATGCTGGAATAGAACAAAATAGGAACGTGAAGAGACATTTTGTAAATATATTATGTTAATAACTTATGATGCATGATTAACGTATATGGGCAAGGTTCATTGTCGTTTAATGAACCTTGCTGACGTTGTGTTTGTCACCAAGAGTTAATTTCTCTTCTTTATCATCAACATTCTCTGCCAAGGGAGGTGGGAATTGGCTTCAGGTTTAGTATAACAAAAACTCTCAAGTCTCTTACGGCTTGTTTACTTTCTCATTAGATCTGTTTAATAATAGAGGATAAAGATCAAGCTGTTTATTTTTTTATTTGAATTCCATCATTAGTACAATAAAGTTAAGTAACAAATCATGAATAAAAGCAAAGTAATTTGAAAATTTTATGTCCTTACTTAAATGATAAGCTTGTGAATCATGATGCAGTTGCCATGGAAAACTGAGTAATTTAATTTGTCGACATTACCTCAATTTGTCTTGGTATTGCTTCTACGGATGAATACTCTTAAAATTAAACCTTTGAATAAAATTGCTAACGTCGGTTATTACTCACTTTAATATTTTGAAATAATTTGTGAAATAATACATTTCTTTTGACTATTCGCTTTTTGGCTTATTCGCCAGACTAATTTGCTTTTGTGTTTTAGTTGCTGCGATTGCAAGATATTAAATTACAAAAATAGATGCCATAGTTATTTAATTTTGAAGGTCACATCTCGTGTTTCAGACAGTAAAACCTTTCGTGTACGAACAAAATCAGAAGCACTAATTAAAAAATTGTTGGTTTTGAATTCCTTCTGAATAAAAATAATCAGTATGTTTTTTTTAAAAATTTTGTTTAGATTTTTGCGTATCTCAGGGGAAACGTTACATAAGCAGACAGTTGAGCATGCGCACATTTAACTTCAACTAATCATGATATCAGCCAGCTGGTTTCTCGGCTCAGCAACAGGAAAGAGGTAAGTCGGTTCATTTTCTCTCCTTTGTAGTATGTTTAAAAACATGTCACAATAGTAAATTAAGCAAAAAGATATTCAGCGTACTTTTCAATTCAATTGAAACAAGTGAAAAGCAAATTTAGCCCAGAAATAATATTTTGTTATTAGCAGGAACATAGCAAATTTCGGCTTGTGTTCGGCACGACCTCTCTAATGATTTTAATCTGTCAAAATTATCTGTTTTTAATTTTTAAAAGTTTAACAAGAAAGAATCTTGCAACTTATACAAAGTTTTGTAATCACTATTCCTCGGAAATTCTATATTTTTGTGTGAAAACTATAAAATTAAAAATGATTGTGTTTAGATCTTGACACTGATTGATTTATCAACTCATAAAAAACAAGTCACGTTTCACTTTAAACTCTAACGACTTAGTATAGGGTAAACAAGTATAATCAGTCTCTTAAAGCCTCTCAAGTGTACCCAATTGCTTCACTCTTTTGACGTCAAATGCCTAGTTTGCTATAATAAAATCGTTATTTGACCATATCTTAATCGAAAAACATGCCTTAAAATATTTTCAAAAATAAATTCCCTTTGAGAAATTAAAAGTAAACATATTGACCACAATTTCACTACAGGTTTTTTTCTGCCTTTGGCCTTTACCTCTCAAAGATTTTTATCAGGTTACAATAGTAATGTTACTTTTATTTATTTTTTATTGACAGCTACGGCCTTTTAAGGTCGATTTAAGTCCACGTTGAACTTCACTTCAAAAACTCCCCCTGAGAGCTTTCCTGCAAAACATTCCTTCATCAAAAAAATTTATAAAATGAATTCGGGTATTGATACAATTCCTGATAAGTGGATGGGATCAATCATGAACCACTTATCTTCCTATCCATTCGATAACGGTACAATAGATTACCAGCGTCCGTACGTACGAAAATCTCTCCAATCAATTTATCCAATTGTTATATGCTTTTATGTAATTGTAATGTTACTTGGGTCAAGTACTAATATAGCAATGGTATTATTTATTATTCGGCATCGTCTATTTAAGGATCCAATGATTTTGTTTCTGGCAAATGGGGCTGTATCTGATGTAGTGAAGTGTCTTTTTTTATTGCCGCTCTATTTATGTAACTTGCTTTTCCACAATTGGATTTTTGGTCGAGTTATGTGTTTTTTCTTACCAGTTTTCCAACATTTTCCCTTCTATGTGAACACATTAACATTCTTATTAATGGCTATATTTCGGTATTGGTATTTAGCGTACTTGGATAACAAACCGCATTACTTTTGTGTACTTCTATTTTCAATTTTAAGTTGGATAATTTCTGTGTGTGTTTCATTAAAATACGCCTTCTGCATGGAGTATATTAAACTCGATCCTGCTCTCTATGAAATAAGTTTTTGTTTTGTCATTTTTCATGAAAAGGTTGATGTTAGCCGCTATACTTTTGTTGGTCTGTTTATCCTTCCCTTGCTGACTGTCCTGAGTCTCCATGTTAGATCTTTGTTGTTAATTAAAATGCGATTCAAAAGTATTACATACGGGGATGAAATATTTGAAGAAAATAAAGGTATCGGCAGTGGCCTTGATACTGAGACATCATTTAATTCTGACATCATGATGGACTTTGATCAACCTATTAGTAAGAGGTACAATTTTTTTGGAAAATGTTTGACAAGCTTCCTCTAAATAAAGTTTTTTACAGTGTCCCTTTACCACGATTTCCTCATGAAGATTTTGATCCACCTCAAGAAAAAAGAACTCAAAAATATGTTTTGATTATAACGTTAGTTTATATATTTTACGTTTGTCCAATTAACATACTGTATTTTTGCAAGCAAGGCCCACATGAAATTGTTAATCAAGAAAATAATCGTTTTTTTGATATTGCATATATAACATTGGTACTTTTGGCGTTTGTTCCTTCCTGCATTACCCCCGCTCTGTTTACGTCTTGGATAATGAAACGTCCAATTATGGATCAAATTTTTTCCTATTTTTGGACCGTCAACTTTCTCCGGCGGAAATAATTTAATCTTAATTACCCTAGTCTTTTTATTTTTTTATTTATTTTTTTTTTTGCAATTTGACATTTGTAAGGAATTGTTTACATTGTAAAATATTTAATCCTAAATGTATTTCTTAAATTATTTTTTGAGTTGTATTTTTGAAGAATTAAGAGTACATGTACATATAAAACTTTATTTTGACCACAATATAATTGATACGATGTTCAGACCTTTCAAAGTTGTTATCTTTAAAGTACAAATATTTTAAAGAGACTGTTTCTAGTACAAAAAAAAACTACAATATGTGTAATAAAAAATTATTTGGTAGCCAAAATTTATGTCACAAATTGAAATAAATTACTAAACGGTTAATAGATAGCTAACAGGTTATTAGGAAATCTCATTTTATACCCCATTTTATTTTGCGGCGACGCTAAAAGTCATTTTCATTAAGTTGTCTAGTCCACATTCAATTTTGTCTCCAGGATTCACTTTTGACGCACCTTTTGGAGTTCCCATCAAAATAAGGTCAGACGCTTCTAATGTGATATTAGTGGTAATGTAACTGATCAGTGTAGGGATGTTAAAAATCATGTCTTTTGTATTTCCTTCTTGTCTCATTTGTCCATTCACTTTACACCATAAATTTACATTGTTAGGGTCCGGAATCTGGCTCTTATCGATAAATTTACTGACAGGAGTAAATGTATCGCAACCCTTTACAAAAATCCATGGTAATCCTTCTCTCTTAGCTTGCTCAAGAAAGTCTTTAGCTGTCATGTCAAGAGTTAAAGCATATCCAGCTATATAACTCATTGCATCCCGTTCATGAACACTGGTTGCTCTTTTATTGATGACAACACCTAATTCCACTTCGTGTTCTAGTACTTGACATCCCTTAGGAATCTGTTAAGTAAATATCAGTTGAAACATTCTGTTGAATAGAATATTAACTATACGTACCAAAATTGATTTGCCTTCAGTAATATAAGAGGAAGTAGGTTTCAAGAAAATTAATGGTTTACCAGGGTTACTGATTGGAGGACTGCTAGGATCTCTGGAAAAACAGTAATTATTGACTAAAGTTGTATGTCCACTCATACGTCGAGTTCTTAGTTAGGATAATTAGGATAATTATACTTTTTGCACTAACTTAAAATTTCGACCAACTCCAATTATTTTTCTTCCCACCTCAACAAAGCGTACAAAATTTGATTTCATAACTTTCTTTTTCCAGTTAAAATTTTGAAATGTGGTCGAATCAACTGAAAGGTCGTTAATAAATAATTTTAAGAACATGTATTATTTTACAACATTATTGTTTTGGTTTACTTTTATCTCGACAATTATATAGGCAATATGTGTTCTTATGCTAACAATGTTCGTATATCTTTGTTTGGTATGACGTAAATGTATGAAATCGATAGAGGGCGCTAGTTCTCCGCCGAGTAAGTGCAACTCTTGGCGAAGGAGGATGAAGCACTATCTTATTTAGAGGAATTAGAATTAGCCTTCCACTGACTAAGCTGAACATCAGGACACTTCTCATAGGATCAGAAGACAGTTATAGTGGACAATTGCCTGCTGATTTTTATGCTTGCACTTCAAAATTATTTTCTCCTCTGGTCACTTGTTATTACAAAAACGGGATGCCTCTACCGCCAGTAAAAGTGTCAGAAAAAGATACTGTACCTGTCCTCTGGAAAGCTGCTGTAAAGTTCTTTACAGCCGCTTTACAGGGGACGGGTAAAGGTACCTTTTCCAACACCTTTACAAACAGTAAAGACTTGTTGTAAAGCCGAAATTTTTTACAGTATAATAAAGGTAGATCTATAGTGTAGTAGCTCATTTACCTCAAGGTATGTAGTTGCACCTACATCGAATTTTTCCCATTGCATAAAGGTGCAATTTGTTGTGAAGACCTTTTAGCCGAGCATTTTGACCTCTTATAGTGCCTTATGGGTGCAAAAGTTACTTTGCACTAATTTACCCTTGTTTTTAGCTTTATTCTTCTTCTTCTTCTTCTTTCTTATTTTTAGAGATAAGGTAATTCTTGACCCACTTACAAGTGAAGATGTTAATTGAATTAGCCTTAACTTACAATTATTAATCAGTATTGACCAGTATACACAGCATGCGGTACATCTGGTAATTTTTTATCCAATTTTTTCAGTAAAATTTAGTGGATATTTTTTTTTTTAATAGTAAATTAATTTATTTATTTGAAGTTTACTTATTTGAAATAAAAAAAAATGTTAAGTGCTCAGGTAGATAAAACTTTTCATGTAAAATTTCCCTAGCTTATCTATACTGATACCACTGGGTAACGATGGGTAGAGACACGGAAGTTTGCTACATCATCAATCATCACAATATGCAATAAAAGTTTGAAACCGTTATATATGCTACATATATTAGAATAAAGTAGTAAAATTAATTCCAGCACATATTTGACCAGTAAAGAACAAATTTTAAACATTTTTGTAGAAGTTTTAAACTTTACGTCACTAGCTGAAGGAACCACTCAGTAGTGTTCATTGCCGATAAGAACTTTATCTTTATTGCATTATATAGATAGCAAACTTTAACACCAGTTACTGTTTATCGCAGATAAAATACAAGTCTTAAACTAGGTGATGGATGCACCGAAGGTTAGATTCGATTGATGCGCAATATAGTCGCATGAGAACTTTCATACTAACAAATTTGAAGTTTTAAAATGGACGAGCAGAATAACTATATAGCATCTGCAGAGGGTCATGTCATAGCTGGATCAGTAATTGGTACATTAGTCAAGTCGATTAACTATTTGTAATAATAGGCATTAATAATTCATTAATTTTGGTCTTCAGAAAATATTCTTGAAGCTACTGGAGAACCTCGCAAAAATAGAACACTTTCATTAGTTGTCGGTAAGAACTGTGACTCCATTTACCATAACCTAGTTCTAAATTGCTTATTCTATATTAGGAAACAATAATAGCCAAAATATTACCGTTCATCAATATCCCCAAGTAGAACCATGTTTGCCCGCTAATAGTCTTCGTGTTCAATGCGGTATGTATCTCTCTAATTCTCTATTTGATGAAGTGACGTTCAATTAATTTTAACCACTATGAAGTCTCATTTTGCCTAACTTAATCTTAAATAATTAGCTCTTTCTTTACGCACATGTACTGATAAATTTATTTATAAATTTTTTTTTGCAATATTCGTTAAGGCTTTGTTATAAATTTCAATTTTTTTTACGGAAATATAGTAAAAAATTTTGTAAAATCTCAGTCTATTCAAGATTTTTGCGATACATTGATGTAAACAAATGGTGTGTGAAAAGACAATAACCGTATCTGTAAAGTTACATGCAACCAGACAGCCTCTGACCTTCAAATGTTATAACAAAGTTTTTATTTTTCAAAATGTTTACTTTTTAAAATCAGTTGTTCCTATAATTATATTTTTTGTCTGTTAATTTTAGATTATGCAAAGCTTAAATCTAAGTTACAAAGTTTCTACAAAAAAGCTATTTTACCTCGAGTGGCATGGCTACGAAAGGGGTGTGATACTTCAATGCAAGAATTCTACACTCATCTTGAACTGCAAATCACCAAATCAAACGAGTGCATATCACTAGAGAAGTTATTTGTACCAGGGGAAACCCGAATACTTATAACTGGTGATCCAGGGTATGGTAAAACCTCTCTGTCTTGGAAGATTGCTTATGATTGGGCTCAAGGTGCAGAATATGTTAATAACTTTCGATTCGTATTCATAATTCCTCTACGAGATTTGCATGGCCAAACTATAGAAGCAGCTTTAATTAAAATAGGAGAAAAATGCGGCTTTGAAGAATGCGAAGCAATACCATCATCAATTCAAAATAATTGTGAGGACACATTAATTATAGTGGATGGGTTTGATGAATTATTACCTGAGGAAAGAGAAAATGTTGACAAATTGCTCTTTAAGCAAAAATACGGAGAATGCACTGTGATTTTGACGTGTCGCACAGGTTTTTTTAATATGGATGATAAAGAAATTGAAAAAGTTTTTGGGAGCTGCCCTATTAATAATACTTTTTACGATAAAAGTATTGCTATTCGAGGGGTAAAAATTGATAGACGAAAAGAATTTTTGCAAAAGTTTGTTAAAGATCGAGATTTAAACAGTGTCCTTCAGGAGTTAAATCTCCTGGAAATATTAACGGACGGTTGTCAATCTCCCTTACTCTTGATACTAATTGCATTCATTATAAATGAGAATCTTTACATGAAATTTGAGATGCCAAAGTTCAAAACCCAAGTGTATACCTTAATGATAAACTGCATTTTGAAATGGGGTATGAGTAAGCTAGAATCTAGATATGATATTGATACTAATTTATTAGATATTGACAATGTCAATGAACACATTAAGTGTTGCAGTGAGTTTGGAAAAATTGCTCTTGAAAATATTAGAAATGGTAATTTGTATTTTGAAATCAACAGCATTACTGAAAAAATATACCAACTAGGATTTTTACAATGTCATAATCAATCCGTGTTATTTACTTCTAACTTACATTATGAACCATTCCATTTCACTTTCGTTGAATATTTTGCAGCTTTTTACATTTGGAAAAATTATTGCGAAAATAGTTTTAAATTTGATATGAATGCACTGGTATCAGTGAATGAAATTTTCTGCAAGTCAGGTAGCACGTCAATGATCCTTCCATTTCTCATTGGTTTATTAGGAGAAAGAGCTGCAGACTTTTTCAATTCTTTAACTCCCTTCTCTCACCTATACGCTTTTTCGGAAGTGGGATTGTGGAGAATGTTATCTGAATTTGTGAATCAACAAAATCCAAATACGCAGATTTTAAAAGCTATTACAAGCTTTATACCATGCGACATCCATACAACATATGATCCAAGAATTGTTCAATTTTTTAAAAGTCCTTTCTACCGAGAAATTTTATTTCTTGGAATCAAAGAAGGGCTTATTGGCAGAATAATTGTTCGAAGTGATAAACACTGTGCTCTGCCATCAAATGTTGAAATCCCTCATTTGGTGATAGTCATTCTCCCAAATACAACAAATTTAGAAATGTTGGAAGAACTTAAACGAATAACCTGTCAACATCTTCACATTTCCTTACACCTTTTTGCGTTAAATGTAAATGTAAGCGTCAAAAATTATTTAACTGATTATCTGAGTCTTCGAGCAAAATCATTAACTATCACGTGTGACAGTGTAATTGCAACTCACATTTTAACTTCTATTACCTCTAAAGTTGAACATTTAGTGTATGAATGCAGAAAAGATGGTGTACAAAATACAGAAATTCTTTGCCTGTTGCTGCAAAAATCACAAGCAAAAACCTTAATGCTAACAGTTAAAGATGAATCTGTTGATCTGAATAAGGTTCTTAAAAATTCTAATGTTGATTCGTTTATCCTATTAAACAGATGCAATAAGTTATTGGAAGTTAATTTAGACGAATTAACACACCAGGGAGAAAAGTTTTGGAATTTTATACAGTTTAACAAAACAAGGCTTTTCTGTAGTAAACCTTGTAATTCTGTTTCCACATTAAGTATTGAGGAATATGACCACCACACAGGAAATGCATTAACTTTGATTTCACCAAACGCATTACATTGTCCATTAACTTTGTTGCCACAAGTGTCAAAATTTAATGAACAGTCATTACGCCAACTGATAATTGCTCTTGATAAGGAGGTAAAATTTGAGCTATGGACTAGGTTGCCTACATTTCACAATTTGGAATGTTTAGAATTTACGTTGAGAGGTGATTTTCCTCAAAACAAAATGAAGGATCTTTTTACTTATTACATATCCCTTAATGTTCCGAAGTTGGTAATCTGGTACATTGAAAATGATTTTCAATTTGCTACAACATTTTTAGAGAATTTGAGTTCAGGTTGTATGCCCAGTTCTATTACTGTTTACACTGCATTGACCAGTTCGGAAAAAACGAAGGTCAACCAATTGTGCGAAATTATTTCGCAGCTACTTAGGTGTCTGAGGAATTCACGTTTAATCAAAATCTCGCTTTTATTTCGAGATTTATCTGTATGGCCAATGATTGTAAGCAAAAATATTATTGATCATTCTGTTTATCAGTTGTCACACAATTTTGTTGGTATTGATAGTGATGAACCTTTGTACTACAAAACATTTTACACCACATTTTTGTTTATGATTCCTAGGATTAATGTAACTGTTAAAAATGATAAATCTTCTGCCAACTTTTGTCTTATTAATTAAATCTTGAATAAATAAAAATTTAAAAATTTGTGTACATTTTTTGTGAAACTAATTGTGGGAGAAATAGGGACTGCATATTAAAGTGAAAAAAAAACAAAGTTTTTAACTCTTCAAAACGAGTAGTCAAAGCGTTTAATTAGCATTCACTTTCACCCGTACTGACTTAAAAATTATTATTTACGTTTACATCACATCACATGATTAAAACTAACAAAATACTACAGATTAAAACTCATTGAAAAATTTATTGTTCAGAACTTATTAGAAAAGTCAGTCGTTGAAAAATATGTAAGCATTAAAAATTCAAACATTGCTTTTTTGATGCGTGAAAAAAAAATTAAGGGGGCATCCGGATTTGAACCAGAGACCTCTCGATCTGCAGTCGAATGCTCTACCACTGAGCTATGCCCCCGACGTAATAAAACGACGTATCTTATTTACTTCTAATTGGTAGTGACAGTAAACAAATTTATTTTACCATAGACCTGAAGAGGTCTATGATTTTACCGACAGCTTTTCCATTAAATCTGATCCACTTACGGTGGATTGCAACAGCGTCAGTTAAAACTAGACCTGGTTTAACATGAACGTAATGGGTAAATTATAAACCAGTTGGTGCCTTCCTTCCTGTTTTCTCCAGATAACACAAATTCTCCTCAGGTTCGTCCTTAGATCTGAATTCAGCCCAAATATATTCTGTGCATTATTCTTGTGGGATGAATCCAGAAAATAAAACGGTATGAATATTATTTCAGCTACTATCCTAAGGATGTCCAAAATGGATTCAAAAATAGCAGGGACGTATATTGCGCTTAAGAATCACATTAAAATGTTTTTGGGACATTCTCTGCTTGCTGAGATTAGAGTTGAAACTAAGAAAATAAATTCCTTATTGTTAACAAATCATATTCGATTTTGTTCGAAATTACTTAAAGATTCCAAACGGCTTGCGGTAATTCATCGGAGGTTAAAAATGAGCAATAAAATTGGGAAAATTCATCGCAGCGACTGCAACCTTCTCTACGCTTATGGTGAGACAATTTGGATAAAACTTGCGGGTGTCAAGTTATAATAAATGTGGTGGTGTAAGTTGTTAATTTAAATGTGACTCATTAACAATGATTAAGTTATGGTCAAGTTTTTCTATCACAGAAAAAAATCCGAGAACC